>SNQJ01S0033103.1:0-12553 GCA_010110895.2 Picea sitchensis | reverse complement strand
TTATTATTTAAATAATTTCTTCTTTGCAACCACTTTGACTACTTTGATCTTTTGGGGCTTCTAGATGACTCATGAGGGTTCTTCAACTTCACATGGCCATAACTCGCTAACCGTGAGGAGTTATGTGGCGTTCCACATACCACCGGAAATGGCATGACAAGTACTATCCATCTAGAATAGTCTTACCTTAAAACATATTAAAACTCATACAATTATACATCAAACAAACTTGGGTCCATTACCCAAATCTTTGTGCTACCGGAATTTGTTACTGGACTTTCTTCAAAGGCTGACATCAATGACAACCAACCCAATTAATCAACAATATCCCCCTTTGGCATTGCTGAAAACACTCTAGTGCAATACTAAAGTCATATTACTCATGATCCCCCTATGAGCATCGCTCCCCCTGGAACCATGCCTCTATGTTGTTTCTCCAAGCATTTACCTTTGCATCTGATAAATCTCTCCCCCTTTGTAATCAATAACAAAGGTATATTTCCATCTAGGACTGCTCCTCCTGATTGAACTCTACCTGAAACTTATCTCCCAACCTGAAATTTCCTTTTTATTATGCTTCCTCGTGTAAATATAAGACATATAAGATAATCATGCAAAAGCATTCATTTTGGATTAGAAATTACTCTGAGTCTCTGACTAAGATACTCAAAGGCTTATCTTGGAAGTGGTTTTGTAAAGATGCCTACCACTTGTTATTTTGTGCCCACATATTCAACTCTGATTTTATTCTCTCCAACCTGTTCCCGTAGAAAGTCATACTTGATTGGAATTTTCTTTGTCTGGGAGTGCATCAACGGATTCTTTGAGATACTGATGGTGCTTGTATTATCAAAATAGATTCTAATGGGATCATCATACTCAACCTGTATATCTGTCAAAGTTTGTTTCATCCATAGAAGTTGTGTACAACATCCTACTATTGCAATATATTTTGTTTCGGTTGTATATAAGGATATTGAATATTGTTTTTTTCTTAGCCAAGATACTAAACACTCACCCAAGTAGAACCCTTCTCCATTGATGCTTCGTTGGTCATCAATACAACCTGCCCAATCTGCATCTGTGTAGGCAATAAGTGATAGATCATTTCCTTTTGGATACCATAATCCAAACTCTTATGTTCCTTTGAGATATTTGAAAATCCTTTTCACTTCTAAGACATGTGATTCCTTAGGTGTTGCTTGAAATCATGACAATTGTCCAACTTCCTCCATTACATCTGTTCTGAATGTTATCACATATAGTAAGCGACCAATCATTGACTTTTATTGCCTCTAGTTTGTAGACTTTGAATCATCATATTTTCTCAACTTGCAATTGGTTTTCATAGGAGTGGTAACTGGTTTGCAATCTTCCATTCCAAACTTCTTTAGCATTTATCTGATATACTTAGTTTGAGAAATAAAAATTCTTTGGTTGCTTTGACACATCTAAAGACCCAAAAAGAAGGATAGTTCTCCAAGTAATGACATTTCAAATTCATTATGCATATCCTTTGCAAATTTATGGCTTAACCTGTCATCAATGCTTCCAAAATAATATCATCAACATAAAATTCAATTAATAAAATATTATCTTGAGTTACCTTGATGTAGAGGTTGTTGTATGCACTTCCTTTTCTGAACCCTATCTACTGTAGATATTTATCCAGTCCATCTGATATTCAGAAACGTTGATTTCATGTCCATATGATACACTTTAATATTCTTGATGCATGCATAAGCTAAAATCAATCGGATTGCTTCCATTCTGATAACTGGAGAAAATGTCTCTTCAAAGTCGATTCATTCAACCTGTGTGTATCCTTTACAAACCAATCTAGCTTTGTTCCTTGTAACCTGTCCATCTTCATTCAATTTATTTCTAAAAAACCCACTTTGTGCCAATCAAATTCTTATTCGTTGGTCTTGGAACCAATTCTCAAGTTTCATTCTTCTCTATTTGATCAAATTCTTCATCCATGGCCTTATTCCATAATTCATCATTGTTGGCCTCTTCAAAGTTGTTTGGTTCAATCATAGATAAGAGTGTTATGTGCAATTGTTCTGGTGAACAGATTCTTCTTCTAGTCTCAACTCCTGTATCTTTATTTTTGATAATCTGACCTGAAGGATTATTATACTGTACTCATTTGCTAGGTGTCTTTGGAGGCACATGTTGAATTTTCTCTTCTACTTTTGTCTAATCCTCTTCATCTTCCCCTTATACTTCTTCTTCATCTTTTTCTTCTTCTTCATAAAGATGTTCCATTGATTCATTTTCTTCTTCCTTTAATTCTCGTCCACCTGTTTCATCAATTGTTACATTGATGTTTTCCACAAATTTGTTCAACTTCATATTGTAACACTTGCATGCTTTCCTTGTAATTGAGTAACCAACAAGTAATCCTTTGTCCACACGAGAGTGAAACTTTCGCATTCTGCCATCTTCTCTTTTGATGTAGCATTTGCTTCCAAATACTCTGAAGTTCTTCACATTTGTTGGTCTTCCTTTCCATAACTCGTAGGGAGTTTTGTCAGTGTTGTTTATGAACATTAATATGTTTTGAATGTGAAATGTTGTATGCACTACATGTGTCCAAAAAATACCTGTCAATTGGAACCCATTAGTATTGTTAGAGCCATTTCATGTATTGTCATGTTCATTTTTTTAATAACTCCATTCTGTTGAGGTGTCCTAACAACGGAGAATTGTCTTTTTATTCCATGTCTGTTGTAGTAGTCCATAAATTCCTTTGAAGTGAACTCTCTATTGAGGGATCATAAATCCATTTAACTCAACACAAGGAACCAAACCCACCACTGGGGCTCAATTATACTCTACAACATTTAATAGTGGAATGGTTCTCCAGATCTATCGATCTAGCCAAATAATCGATGGGATTTACGTAGTGATTGACATGATATCTTCTTATGAAAGTTCTTCCTTCAGTTTAAACGTTCTATTTTCATATTTTCTCTTATTAGATGGGTCTGATAAAAAGATGGGTGTTGGTATAAATCACCTGGGTAAAAGGGAAAATATTAACTACTGAAGAAGGATGAGCTTGGGATAACCCTTGTGCTCAAGCATGCAGACAAAGATTTTCACACCTGTGACAAGCCTAGTACTAATACATCAACTTGTTGGTATTTCAATTATTGACTGAGATACAATTATCGAAAGAAAACATACATGCAATGAAATGATGGAAAGAAAAATATTTTCTTTAGCTCTAACCATTAATCACACATTAACACAACGATTTGTTTTACATCACTAAGAGCAAGAACTATGAAGAAATATTGAATCAACTAGCTTATCAATAGATTCATAAACTCTTACTCATTACAACATCCATTCATGAAATAAAGTCAGAAGTAATTCCTCCCCACATCCAATCACACACTCCTTTGATGAAAAAATAGAAGTTTGTCTCTGGTCCTAGACAAGACTTATCAATTAAGGTAGTTCTGAAATAGTTCTTTATAATTCCAAAAATGAGGGTATTTGCCAAAACTATCAATCTTTTCTAAAATATTGATCCTCTTATTTATAACAAATCATTAACTAAAAATAACTATCAAAAGTGCAAGCTAAGTAAAACAAAACATCGCCGCATGGCGCTTCTATCTCTTTGTCTTCTAAGAGTCATTGAATGGTTTCACTGAAGTGAATGACTATTCTCATACTCTTACCATTTGGCAAAGAGTTCCTCACATGTGTTGGCATACAGGAATCTGTGTTGGTCCAGCGGGGTCAGAAGGACATCCTTTACTTCTAATGCCCATGCCCAATACTTGATTATTTTAACACTTAATTGTTGTAATATTGTTCAAGCCTTGATCAGGTGCTCCATGAACTGTTGTACTTGACCTAACGCCATGTTTGCCACCTTTTCTATCTTTGCAATCCATGTCAAGTCTTGTTCTACATGTTGTTTGACTATATCATGCAAGTCAACAAAGTCCTCGGGTGAGCCGAATTCTGGGAGACCGGTGTCTCTCATCTCCCGATTGATCTTGACTCGACTCTTTTCACAATCAACCCATTTTTCTTGAATCTCCCGCTCAGGTTCTTGGGCCATTTTCACCAAGTATTTGGTCGCCTTCCTTATCCGATCTATGTTATTGTCCCTTAGCACTCGAATGTCATGCTCTTTGGCATCTCGACCCTTTTGAACCACACTGATGTAATCAATTATTTCCACTGCTTGGTGGGCCTTCTCATACCATCTTTCTACGTCTTTCCAAGTCTCTAGTGCCATAAGGGTGTCTTCTTGGAAGCCAACTATCCCTGCAGTGAAAAGGTGTCGTTCATTCGTGAATTTTCCATTGGCATCTTGGAACAGATGCTCCAACTCCTTTAGTGCAGCGGCCAAGTCCTCTTCATATGTCCTTGCTCTATCCAAGGTGGCATCTGTGATCACCATCCCTGAGCTGATAAGGTTGAACTTCTTGGCATGCTCTGTGCTAATCAATTTCTCCTCTTTGGTGATGAGGATCGAACTGTCCAATGTAAGCCTCCTCTTCTTAGTGGTTCTCTTCATGATGTCTTTCCTCTTTTGGTCAAAGACGATTGCTTGTATATCGAAGTCCTCGTCAACAAGTTTGGGGATTTGTTGTTCTCCCCAAGTTAGAGTATTTCTCAGGCTCCCGACTATGTATATATGTTCAAGGATGGGTTCCTAAACCTATTCTATATGTCCCGATGGCTCAGACTCTGGTTGTTTCTCATCGAGTGGTAAGGTATCAGCCAAAACTAAGGAATCAGGGGTGGGTTTGGTACTTACTTGGTGATCGATTGTTGAAATGTCGATTTCCTGTTATAGAATTTCTTCTTCTCATTCTCTCGATCCTAGTTCATCCCTCGAGCTGTCCATTGGGGTTCCCGGTATGTCGAGTAGCTCGGTGTCTAAGGAACTTTCTACCTCATGCTCGATCTACAGACGCCTATGAACTGGAGCATCAAGACCTGGGGTGGATTCTCACTCATGTTATTTCTCCTTTGTAATATATACTAAAGTCACCAGGGATACCTATGAACTCTCCTCATCATCAAATATGGTTATCAAATCAAACAAGGGATTCGGTACACTTATTCTCCCTAATTTCCTTGCTATCTCCGGCTGGGTTGAAATTTCCCTTGGTGATCTAATCTGTGGTGGTGGAACTTCAGGGTTTTCTTCTTCAAGATGCATCGACTCTATGCCACTTGGTTCTCGTCAGCTTTTAATTAGGTCATCATTGGGAATCCTCATCATTTCTATCATATCAGGGTCATTTTGAAATTGATCAATGATTCTGTGTGCCCCTTCTAGCAAGAGAAATCCCCTTCTTTATGCCTCTGTTGTTTCTGTTGCTCTGATTTCTTCCATGTCTCTGAGGGCCTCTTGGGTCGACTGCTCTATCATTTTCACCTATTCATTCATGCTCATGGCCTTGAACCTAGTCATATTTTGGTTGGTCGTTCTTTGTACCACCTCATCCCAGTCCTGGGCGCACTCTGTGAAGATTTATTCCTCAAACTTATCATGAGTGTATGGCCAAAAATATTACTCCTGCAAAGCATGTTGAAGGACCAGGCCTTTAGGATCGTTCTTGCAGAATCGGCCTATTGGGAACCTGAATTCTAGTTGGATAAGCCCTTCTTGTTTGGCTTGAGTAGTATCCTTCACCAGATAGAACCCCACATGGAAACCGTAGGGTATGAACGTCGACTTCTTGTCCTTGACTAATGTGGCGTTATATCCCTGCAGGATAGTCTAATAGCATATTTCTGCCACAACGAGTCATTCTGGGACTAGAGCGGGAAGGATATGTGGTGGTCCCGTGGCCCCGAACACCCTGATGTAGGTTGATCGTTCGTCTAAATAAAAATGACCTACCTTTCCTACCATCTTCTTGGCTATTGTAGATAATATTGGGCATTCCTTCTTAAAAATAATAAAATGAATGTGGGCGCTGAATTCATCGCAGATGAGTGTGTAAGATTTTTTGTACCTATTTTCCCATAGTATGTTGAAGTAGACATGGATTGAGAGCTCCACAACATGCCAGCTTAAATTCATACTGGCGAACACATTCCTTGCGCAGATGACATTGAAAAAGTATGAGGCCATGTAAAAAGTGGGTGCTTCGCCTTCTTTCGGCATCTGAGCCTGTTGTATACAGATTCTCAATTGTTTAGAAATTATTGCTCACCATTTGAAGCTTCTCCCAAAGATCGCCACTATGTACACAAAAAGAATCCATGCTTCTAAAAACTTGGAGCAACCATTTTCTCCATATAGCCAGCAGATGAGAGCCGTGAAATAAATGTATGGCTTCCTTAGGTTAATCATCCCATACCAGCCATTTCTCTAGTTAGTGAACTTATTGTACTCCTTCCACCATGAGGCCATCAACCGGCTGGTGTCATGGAATTCATAGAACTTCACCATGAAGACCGTGTTGAGCCACTCCTCTAGGTCCCTCATATTGTAGTGGGAGGAAAACTCTGACACACCCTCCATTCTCATCGTTGATCAAGCACTTTTTCCCATCTATATGATCGATTAGCCATTTTAGAACCTCTATGCAAGGGAAAACCGGGGTTCTTCTTGCTACCATGTGTAAATACAACCGTCGGATGTTCAGGAACACCTAGTCATCGAGTGCCCTTACATCTGGGTCATTGTGTGGTATATACTCTGGGTATTATTCTCGAATAATTCTGTTGAAGAGATCCCTCCATTGTGGGAGCATTTATTTGGATCTAGTGCTTGCTTATTTATAACCAAAGGTCGAAGGCGAGACATAATATTTCTTTGTTGATGTTTTCATGACAGGCTCCACCCTAGGAATGTACTACAACTGCCTCACGGTCCCCAGAGAAGAACCTTCACCTATTTCAACTTATTTTAGCTTGGGTGCCCTCGGCGAGCATCTGGTGGTTGGCCTTCTCGGTGGAATTTTACCTGCATCTAGAACATAGTTTAGAGACTGTGCAAGAAAATCGAATGTATATATAAATTATGAATAATGAATTAACAAACTTGAATACATACCTTTGCAGCTTGTTAAACCTAGTTTTGATAATCAGAGGGTCTGTATAGTCTTGAGATGCTCTCTTTGCTCCTTTGGATTCTCTGGAATTCAACTTGTGCGCAGAGTGAATTTGTTCAAAAACCGTTCTAGATATTTAAACAGGGATGAACTTACCTTGTCGCATCAGCCATTCAATTCAGGTTACGAGTGTAATTTCATTAAATCTGACATTGATCGATCTTGTCGTACATAGATGATTTGGAAACATTGACTAGGAGGCGTGACTAGGAACTGTAATATGACTTGGGATGAAAGTAGGTCGTATGCCCTCTTAAGTGGTAAAGACACGTGGCATTCGAGACCGGTGAATTCATTTGCTCGTGTTTATTGGAATCGAGACTTTATTTAAGCTATGCATTCTAAAACCCAATCCTATCTTACGGACCCCAAAAATTATCAAGGATCGACAATCGAAAATAAACCTACCCAAGCCCTCTCAGATCGACTCTCTAGAAAAAGTCTTGATGCCAAAAATGCATTGGGGATCGGAGATCGGTGATATGTTTGTCGCAGAAAGAATGATTGTTTTAACTTTTTTGGATTTCCCCGACCCCGATAAATCACATCGATCATCGACGATTTATTTACGTCCTTTGTTAACCTCTATCATTCCCATATTTTTTCCAGTGTCGAAGGGGATAGGATATCTCTTGAAACTTTGTGTGAATAATTTATGCAAACCAACTCCGCCTTCTGTCAATGTCGATGGGGATCGATGCTCGGTGACTGTTGTAACCATGGTTCCTTTACTTGCTTGAATTTTTTAGACGTCGAACCTAAGCACGTTAGGTGCAGTGCTAGTTGTTGATTCTCAATTCGAGTGTTAAGTTTTTTTTTTAGACATGAGGTTTCACAAGTTCAAACAAACCTGACTAGGTGATAAGAATCCTAAAAACAAAACAAAGATAAACCATTTTCCAAAGTGAAATCGATTCAAACATTGAAAAAAACAGGTGGCACCCAAAAAGTGATAAAATTTCATAAGGATTTTAGGGTGTGTTGAGTTCTCAACAAATGGTGACTTATTGGGCGAAAGTAGAATATGTGTTCCTTCCCCGGGCTTAGTTGATGCAAAAGTTGGTTAAGAATTTAACTGCTTTTGTTTTTCTTTTATCAAAATCTCTTCTATCCTTGTGTTTGAAATTCCCCCGGTTCGTGAATCAGGACCTGTCTATGAGGTTTCAACCTTTATTCCACCTTCAGTCCCTTTATCCATGACCCACGCCCTTTTTTTACAAGAGTCAACTAAAGAATTCACTAGCACCAGACCCTTTATTTATCATCATTCACTTGTTGCGGTGTTTCTCTACTGCCAACGAGCGTCCATAGCCCCGACAGAGTCACCTCGATGTCACAGACCTTGTTCTACTGCCAGTGAGTGCCCATAGCCCCAATGAAGTTATCTGCATACCCTCTCCTTCTTTGCACTCGTTTGATATAATTGATTTATTTCGATGAAGATGCCCTGAGCGAGTGGGAGAAGAGGACGTAATTTATCTGCAAGATGAGATGATTAAGGTGAATTTTTTTTTACCTTTGTCTTGAGGTACATGTGGTCATTTCCAGCTTACCATTGTTTCCTTTAGGTTTTACCATACCAGCAAGTGGGCACTTCATCACTTTCCAAGGTTGTTTATTTGCAAAGGTTAGATGCAAAACTCTTTTAAGACAACAACAATTCACCCAACGTTTATTGTGTTGTATGTAAGCATGAGTCAGGAACAGAGTTTGCTATACCGTATGAATTAAGGTCAACCAATTCCTTGCGGAAAACAATCTTCAAAGAGCAAAAAATACTACAAAAGAAAAAACAGAAATAGATGATTCCGCAATCAGTGTACCTAAAAATAAAAAATCATGAAAACACACAAATTTTGTTTATAACAAAAATATTGTTTTAGGGCTTGGCCCTTCACCGGGAGGGCGTCAAGTTCCCTCCTTAGATTTTTCAACCGATACGTTCCTGCCCCATGTTTCTCAGCTACCTGAAAACATTCAAGCCATAGATTATGAAACTTCGAATGTTTTCCCTTTTGCTCATTCGCTCTGTCCCATTTCAGGACTAAGTCTCCTACTTCAAAGTTCTTCTCTTTGGCCTTATGTTTGTCAAACCACCTTTTAACTATCTGTTGAAGAGTGATGAACTTTGATTTTTCTTTCTCTCTTTCTTTCTCCAACATGAGGAGGGTATCAATTCTCTGTTGAAAAGTCGATGAGGGTTGTCCTCTAGAACCCTGAGCAAGCTAAAGAAATGGAAGATATATCTCGTTCGGGAGAATGGTTTCTTGTTCATATACCAGAAAGTATGGGGAGTTCCCTATAGATTCCTTGGGTGTTAATCTATTGGCCCATAAGGAATTATGAAGTGAACTATGCCAATTCATCTGATTGTCTGGAACTATTTTATTCAATATCCTCACTAGGTTCTTATTGGTTGATTCTGCCACTCAATTCCCCTATGGATACTAGTCTGCAGAGTGTCTGATTATGATTCCTTTCTCTAGAGAAAACTCTATTAATAGGGTGAAAGAAAAGTAAGAGACATTATAAAAAAAAGAACGGAAGGCATATCGAACCTTGTGATTAGTTGTTTTTCTATGAATTGGATTACCACCTTTTCGTTTACATGAGTCAGAAGGATGGCCTCTGCCCATTTCGTGAAATAGTCTGTCACAGTCAGTATGTGTCTATGTTGTTTTGAAGAACTCAGTGTAATTTATCCTATGACATATAACCCCCATTGCTTGAATGGTCTTGAGACGACCACAGGTTGGAGTGGGACAACTTCTCTCTTTTCCCTCCCTACGCCCATTTGACAATGTTTATAGTTTATAGCGTGTGTGTGAGTGTCTATAATAGAGTAGGTCAATAATAGTCAGATCTCAGTATCTTGTGAGCGGTGGTATTCCCTGCAAAGTTTCCACCTACAGGACCATCATGAACCTTTCCTGCGTCTTCACGTTCGAGACATCTTAAAATTACCCCATCATAATTAACATGGAAGAGCACCGAATTTATGAGGTGATATTGTGTTGATTTTAGTTTGAGAGCTCTCCTTTCCTTAGGGTTTAGGTTTTCTGGGAAATTCCTGTGATGCAGGAGATACGTTAGTTTCCCATAAAGACTCCTACCCTTGGGGAATATATAAAGCTTCACTATGTCATAATTCCAATTCATTTTCCCACCTGGGGTCTTCATTTACTAGGTCCTGGGCTTCAGCATCCAATTTACACAATCCTTGTCCTTTAACCAGTTTGGCAGGTTTTATATCTAGATCAAATTCTTGGACCACTGCCATCTAGTTTCCTCTTCTTTTCCCCATCTCTTGTTGATTGAATAGGGATCGGACTGCAGGATGAGGCACAATGACTTTGGTGTGGTTTTTTAGGATGTAAGATCTGAAATGTTTCATTGTCTTGTACACTGCATAAGCATGTCTGTCTATGGCAAGGTAATTTAGTTCAACCCCTTGGATATTAGTGCTCATAAATGAGACCGATGCCTCATTGTTTTCATCATCCTTTTGAGTCAATGCTACAACTAACAATTGGTCGGAGGCAAAAGTATAGAGGAAAAAATCTCTGCTAAAGTTGGGACATCGCAACACTGGAGCTTGAGATATTGCAGTATTAATATTGTTGAAAGAACTTTTTCATTCGTCATCCCACTTAAATTAAGCATCTTTGTGGATCATGTTTTGTAAGGGTTTGATAGTTTCAGCGAAATCGGAGGTGAACTTCCTCACAAAATTGATTTTCCCAAAGAAAGATTGTATAGCCTTTTTGTTGTGGGGTAAGGGAAGTTGAGCTATTTCCCTAATTCGTTCAGGGTCTATGTGAATTCATGCGTGGGATATAATATGACCTAGTAGTTTCCCTTCCTCGACACCAAAGATATTTTTCTTAGGCTTTAAAGATATATCGTATTTCCTACACCTTTCGAAAATCTGGATTAGGTGTTGGATGTGATCTTCTCTATTCTTTGAAAACACAATCACGTTGTCCAAATAAACTACTACACATTTGTTGATTAGTCCCCAAAAAGCTACGTCCATGGCCCTTTGGAAGGTTTCCCCTGCATTTATTAACCCAAAGGGAATGTGTTTATAAGCAAAGATTCCCCACTTGGTTTGGAACGTGGTTTTCAATTGGTGTTCCTCTGAAACTAAAACTTGGTTATAACCTGAAAATTTGTCCAACAGGGAGAAAATATCAGAACTAGACATGGTCTGCAAGAGCTGCTCCATTGGTGGGACTGGGTAGTTGTCCTTTTCAGATACTTTGTTGAGGTTTCTGAAATCCACACACAGGCATATCTCCCACTACTGCATTTGGGTCAAATTCCGACAGCGCGTTCGACGCAATTGCCACTTTCTATTTTTGGAAGACTGACAAACCTCGGACCCCCTCAAATGTCGTTTCATAGGACGTCATTTTTCCGACGACCTAGTTTTCGTCTGTATTGCAACGTTATATGACACCATGTGTCATCATAAATTGGATTTTCCAGCCCAATATTGACGTCGTAAGACCGACGTTTCAAACGTGGCAAGACCGATGTTTCAAACATGGAAAGTGAGACGTTTCAAACGTGGCAAGACCGACGTTACAAACGTGGCAAGTGAGATGTTGCAAACGTGGAAAGTGAGACGTTTCAGACATGGCAAGTGAGACGTTTCAGATGTGGCAAGAGAGACGTTTCAAAGGTGGCAAAAGAGACATTCTTAAGGTGGCAAGAGAGACGTTTCAAAAGTGGAAAGAGAGACGTTCTGAAGGTGGAAAGACCGACGGGATGAGGTATTAACTCCGACGTGGTTGCTATGGGAGCGACACTCTTGGACGTGGCAATAACAACGTCCATCAGGTGGCAAAAACGACGGCCAGGAGTTACTAGCTCCGACGTGGTTGCTATGGGAGCGACAATCTTGGAGGTGGGAAGAGAGACGTCTTGGACGTGGTAATAGCGACGGGAAGAGAGTGAAAGACGTCACAATTGCCACCTTTGTGTAGGTATTTCAAAAAAAAATACAATATCAATATCAAGACCTAATACTCTTTCCAAGACCAAAGGATGAGTAAGTCATATAAGTGTCAGCTAGTGACAGCATACATGGAAATTTCTTCTTGCTTCATTAACATTTTCTTCAAAATTAAATTTACAACAACGAAAAGACAGAACTTATTTGCAACCTTCAGTGCACACTTTAGCTTCAGTCACTTCAACATCCATGCTATCTCTCCTTTCACTCTCAATCCAAGTGGGAGATTGCATCTCCATTTCATTTAAGTTCAAAGCTTCATCATAATTTATGACAAAAATTTCTTCATAAGGATGGTCTTTGAATTCAGCCAAATGATGCAGAACAGGAGGCACACATTCACTCAACAATTCTGATACATATTTTGAGCAATCTGCATCATTGATAGATTGTTGTTCGTTGTTGATGAATAGACAAATATCTTCTT
>SNQJ01S0033102.1:339583-393551 GCA_010110895.2 Picea sitchensis | reverse complement strand
CCGCGTGCAATAAAGGAACAGCAAGCGGTTGCCCACGCCCAGTGAGAATTTAGGGCGCGGGTTGCTTGTTTTGAGTGGTTGTTTGAGGAATTACTCAGCATGGATTTAGCTAGGAAGAGGCATGAGTTGGCCTGATGCCAGGTAAACCTGTATGGTGCATTTTAGGGTTATAACAATAAAGTACTAAGCATCAATGGATCTACCTATTACACCAAGATTATTACACTAACCAATTAGATACATAAACAACATTAACACCATAGTACAAAACAAATCGACACAAGATATACGTGGTTCACCCAAGTGTGGGGCTACGTCCACCAATCTTCTTCCCTTCTTATTAGTCTCTTCCAATCTTCTTACATGCACCAAGCTAGAATGCCAACTATGCATAGTACAAGAGATCTGCGCACACCTCGCTAGATCCTCCTTCCCCAAGTTATATCAAGCCACAAATCCTTACACAGTCCACCTGCACCAAGAACTTACAAAGTGCTTTCACTTAGCTCTGCAATCCTTAACACGACTTCTTTCACATGGCTAATATTAGCACTAATCCATCGCCCCCTTTATTACATCACCTAGCTACTTATTTATACATTACAAAATAGGCCTAAGCATGGGTAAACCCATGGGATGAAATCCAATTCCCATTACATAAACCCTAAAACCCAAAAATCCTGCAAAAAGGGAGATATCTCGTGATCTCCGCTTTGCCTAGGTGCTTCGTCTTCGACCAATTTTTCGAAGTCCCAAAAATGGTCAAACACGGCCATGGTTCTCTCAAAACTTGGTCGAGGGCCAACAATTGTCAAAGAAACACAAAGTGACACGAGAGAGACCAATATGAGTTGAACATGTTAGTATCTAGCTCTAAAGTTGGTTTGTAGATTACCTCTATTGTTTTTTTAATCAGCCGAACAAATTTACAAAGTGCAAACATTCTGGCGTTGTTGTCGGGGATCGAAAGTGAAATCTTCCCTAGGAAAAAACCAACTTAAATCTTCAGATTTGATTCCTGAGGGTGACAGTGAATCAAACACCTTATTGGTTGAAACTAAATTTACCCTGGAAACTCCATTATAAAGAGACCAGTAGCATAAAATAGTTTGAGTGAGAAATCTTGGCTCCCAAGAGAATTCATACCAGGAGAAATCCAGACCCAGAAGCAACAATCCCTGTGGTTAATCCTGAGAAAAGTTTACACAAAAGAAAAGAAAACCCAATAATCTAAGTTTTGTGCATAGACATATATCTATCCTTACCCAAATATGGAGTGACAAGCATTGAAGACCTTGATTTTGATTTGAAATTTGAGAAAACTATGTTCATAACTTAATTTGAGTCTTGTTTGAATGAGATCATCTTTGACGAGATGAGGTTCCAAGAATTAATTTTAGTTGCCTCTACTAAACCTCCTGTGATTCCTACTTAGAACCAACATCCACTTCAATTTATTATTGTAGCCATGGTAGCTAGGTTTTCCCCTCTTGCTCTACCTTCTCAGTTACATGATTTTCCCAGGGAGTATAATCATATGATTAAGATGTATTATGCTGAAGGTAATGTGTCATCCCAAAAACACTTAGACTGGTTCAATGATTTTGTATACTTAGAAGAAGTATATTTTGAAGATACAAAAATGAGGTTGTTTGCACAAAGTATTGCAAGAGAAGTCAGAAAGTGTTTCAGATCTCTCCCAGTAGCAAGTATCCTAAATTTTGAAGCCTTTGAAACATGTTTTATTGCAAAGTGGTGTGACAAGAAAAACCCCCTTCAATTGTTAACCTAGTATAACAACATGAGAAGGTCACCTGATGAAACAGTGTAGTAGTTTTCTGCTAGATTTATAAAATTCTACAACTCAATTCCTATTGAAGTAAAACCTCCTCCTAGAGATGCTCAACTTAGATATGTTGATTCCTTTGAAAGTGATTTTTCTTTTTTGTTGAGGCAAATCATATCTATTTCACTAGATGATATGATGAGTGATGCAATATAACTTGAAGTAAATCTAACGGCTTCAGGAAATATAAAATCTAACTATGATAGGGACATGAACAAGGTTCAAGATAAGGCACATCCTTCAACCCCACAGGCATCAGAAGATAGGTTTTAGTTGATGATGAATACCATGGAGAAACTCATGGAAATTATGTCTTTAGATAATAAGCCTAACACCAGAGAGCAGGATGATGTTCCACCCAGAAATCAAAGGAGACTAGCAGTTCCAAAAATCCAAGAAAGAGATCAGAGGAACTAGGGTGATCAACAAATAATACCTCCTTTTCAAAATAATTATGTAAATGAGAATTTTGATGATAATTTTGAAGATAATATGCATTGTTGTGATGGTGATGAAACAAATGTGTTTTTGAATGAAGAAGAACATGATCAGTTCATGGATGCAAATGAAATATTCATGCTGGAGAATGATGAAAGGTTGTTAGTGGAAAAATAATATTACTAAACAGGGCTGCAAAATGCAATCATGCGATTCCAGAAACAATATAATCTTCTAAACAAAAAGCTGTCTGCAAATCCTGCAAAGGGAAATCCTACCAAAGAAGCTCAAAATAATAAACCGTCTTCAAGTCAGCCTAAGAAGGACACTGTTGGAAAGGATGTTGTGGAGAAAGGAAAGTAGAAGGAAGAGCCTCAAAAGAAAATACCTTAAAAAAGAAAGGCGACAGTCATAAAAAAGGTAGAGAAAACCTCTTCTTCCTTTAACTTTGAAATTGAGATGGTCAAAATTAAAATTTATCTTCCATTCAATGAGATGATAAAGAATAGTGAATATAGAAAATAGATTATTAAGATTCTTAATATGGAAGAAATTTCTGATACTTTGAATATACAAGATGATCATCCTGCCATCTTGTTTGGACCACGTGTAGAGGAGATTAGTGATGTTGATGAGCTCCCCCCTTTCTATGTTAGTCTGAAGATTCATGATATGATTATTCACAATGCTATGTTGGATTCGGGAGCATCCCATAACCTAATGCCCAAGGTGGTCATGGACTAATTGGGCATGGACATTACAAGGCCTTATAAAGATCTTTTCTCCTTTGATTCAAGGAAGGTGAAGTGCCTGGGCCTAATCAAATATTTGGTGGTATCTTTGTCTCAAATTCCAACAAAACATATGGTCATGGATGTAGTGGTTGTTGATATCCCTCCTAAATTTGGCATGATGTTATCTACATCATGGTCTGCAAAGTTGAAAGGGACTCTGCAAATGGATATGGCATATGCCACTATCCATGTTTTTTCTCAAGATAGGAGGTTGTATAGGGAAGTTTTTCTCAAATACATGGTCAGTAACAAATCCCAGCCAAACAACCATCCCATTTATTCTGTGGAAACTGATATTGGATCCTCTATTTTCTTTAATGATTTGATTTTTTGAAGATAAGGTGACAAACAATGATATGACTGCCAAAGAGAAATCTGATCAACAGATTGAGAAAAATTTAGAACAATAAGACAGAGATGAGAATGAGATGTGGAACATGAGCTTTGATGGAGTTGTCATCAAAGAAGGAGCAGGAGCTGGTGTGTGGATTAACCCCCCAAGACTGGTCACAAAACTCTGTCCTTATAAGCTTTCTTTTGAGTACACAAATAATATGGTTGAATATGAAGCATTAGTATTGGGATTGAATACTTTGAAAGAAATGGGTGCTAGGAAGATAGTTGTACATGGATACTCTAAGTTGATCATAAATCAAGTGAAGGGAATATATCAAGAAAATCATCCTAGTTTAAGAGCATATAGTAATATAGTGCTTGACCTGCTTGAATAATTTTTAGAATATAGTCTCTTAACAATTCCAAGGGGTCAGAATCAAATTGTTGATGCTCTAGCTACTTCAGCCTCATTTTTCAAAATTACAATTTTTCCTAACATGGGATATGATATTGAAGTCAAGAACAGACTGAAAGTACTTGATAATATTAATTACTGACAGGTTTTTGAATATGACAAACAAATAGAAATATTCCTTAAGATGGTGGTGAATTTGCAAATTTGAATATTTATGAGGAATATTGTGGTGAAGAAGAAGATGCAATTGTAATTGCAAGTGATGGTTATTTCAAGAATAAGATTTTTGGAAAGGATATAATGAAGCTAAAAAATAACGTCATTCCCAAAGGCCTGGTCCCACTAGAAAAACTCTTTGACAACAATGATGTGGCCAGAAATCCTAAAATTACTGCAAATGATGGGCATGTTGAAGATTGCAACATTGGGACTTAGAAGGATCCCAAGATCATCAATCTATCCAAGACTCTCATCCCATAGGTCAAGCAAAGGTATATCAATTTAATGAAAGAGTTTCCTGATGTTTTTTCCTAGATTTATGAAGATCTGAAAGTTTATGATACCAAGGTGATTCAACATGTGATTCCAATCAAAGAGGACCATAAATTAGAAGAATCAATACTTTGTTGCTATCCTTGATTGAGAAATATATAAATAAGTTATTTGAATCCAATATCATCGCGTCTCTGAGGTTTTCTAGGTGGGTGGAAAATCTGGTTCCTGTCAAAAAAAAGGAGTGGAGAGATCAGATTATGTGTAGACTTCAGAAATATGAACAGGGTATATCTCGAGGAAAATTACCCATTGCTAAATATGGATCACATTCTACAAAAAGTGGTTGGTTCTCAAAAAATGTCAATGATGGATGGTTTTTCTGGGTACAATCAAATCATGGTACATCCTGATGATCAGGAAAAAACAGGCTTTACAACACCATGGGGCACCTTCATGTATGCCAATATGCCTTTTGGGCTCATGAATGTAGGGGAAAATTTACAAAGAGCTATGAATATAGATTTTTCTGATGAGAAAGATAAATTTATTTTCATTTACTTAGATGATATCACTGTATATTCCGTTTCTAATGAAGAACATCCTAAACATCTAAGAAGGGATTTTCCAAAAAGTAGGAAGTTTTGCATTTCATTGAACCCCAAAAAGTATAATTTTGGCATGGAAGAGGGGACGTTTCTTGGGCACATTATTTCAAAGGAGGGAATAAAGATAGATCCCAATAGATTTGAGGGAATCCTAAAAATTGGCACACCCATAAGGAAAAAAGAAGTGCAATCTTTCTTGGGGAAAGTGAATTTTATGAGAAGATTCATCCCTAACCTGACTGAAATCATAAAAAATATCACTAACATGCTCAATAAAGGAAGTGGGATAAAGTGGACCTCTGAAGCCATAAAATCCTTTGAATATATTAAAGTGGCATTGAAAAAAGCCCCAGTTCTAGACAGTCCTAATTTTGAAAAAGACTTTATATTATTTTCTTTTGCCTCAGAGCACACCATTGCTGGTGTTTTATTACAAAAAGATGAAAATAATTTTGAGAGGAATATAGCATACTATAGTAGGACATTGAGGGATTACCCATTGAAGTATTATATCATGTAAAAACAAGCATATGCATTGGTAAAGGCCCTAAAGGGGTTTAGAGTTTATGTTTTTCATTCTCATACTATTGCCTATGTTCCCAACAGTTCTGTGAAGGACATTTTAACTCAGCCTGATCCTGAGGGGAAAGGGGGAAAGTGGATAGCTGTGATGTTGGAGTATGAACTTGAGACCAAACCTACAAATTTGATCGAAGGGAAAGGACTTTCCAAGATGATGGCACAGAAAAATTGTGATCTCTTGGGAATTAACTTCATTGTTTATTTTTCAAAAGACTCAGAAGAAGAAAAAGTCCCTTGGGTATGTCAAAAATTCCTTGACTCCCCATGGTATGTTGATATTATTTATGTGTTGAATAATTTGCAGGCTCCTCCTGAATTGAGAAAAACCAAGGCCATGTTTTTGAAGCTAAAAGAAAGACAATTTTGTATTTTAAATCAATATCTATATTGGAAGGATCCAAGAGGAATCTTGTTGATTTGTTTGCTGGAAGGAGAAGTAGAAAAAAACATAAGAGAGTTTCATAAAGGTGTTTGTGGAGGACACAATTATTGGAAAACTGCTGTGCACAAGATATTGAGGGACGGGTTCTAATGGCCTATAATTTTTTCTAATGTCTACAAAGAAGTTTCAAGCTGTCATCAATGGAATATTTTTTATGGGAAGAGAAAATTGCATCCTTTTCCCTTGAAGCCAATATCTTTTGAAGCACCTTTTAGACAATGGGGCCTTGATTTCATAGGATAAATCCATCCACATTCCTCAGCTTAGCACAAGTGGATACTGATAGCCACAAATTACTTCGCCAAGTGGATTGAAGCAGTTCCCACCAAGAAAGCCATAGGTACTATTATCATTCAGTTTTTGGAGAACAATATTTTGTCCAGGTTTGGTTGTCCAATCAAAATCATTACAGATAATGAAACATCATGTAAGTCCAAGAAGACGGAAATTTTTTGCAGTGATTACATTATAACTCTTGGCCATTCCACAACCTATTACCCTCAAGGTAATGAATTGGTTGAGTCATCCAATAATAGTTTGAAAAGAATTATCAAGAAGCTATTGCAAGATAACAAAAAGGATTGGCACAAAAAGCTCATCCATGCACTATGGGATGACAGGATCACTACTAAAAGGTCTATTGCCACTTCACCCTTCCAGATTGTGTATGGACCATAAGAAATTTTTCCTACTTCATTAGGATTACCAGTGATGAGTTTGCTACAGGAGAAAGATGTTGAACTAGATGCCACTCAAAGGGGGACAAATGAACTGATCAATGTCCAACAAACAAGAGAGAAATCCTTCAACAACTCTCAAATGCACCAAGACAGGATTGAAAATGATTTTGACATTCATACTAAGGAAGATTATTTCAAAGTGGGGGATTTGGTGTTGATATGGGATGACATTAATGAAGATAGAGGAAAGAATGAGAAATTTGACCATCTATGGTTGGGACCTTTCAAAATTGTGGCATACCATGGAAATAATGCCTATATTCTATATGAACATAATGGATATGTCATTGGAGGAGGACCTATGAATGGTATATTTCTCAAGCATTATCTCACTTAAAGGAATTCTCACACTTTCCATTCATTGTATATAACCATTTTTTTTCATTTGAAGTAATTGGAATCAAATCAACAGAAATTGAAGCCCGAAGTGAAGGCCCTAAGTTATGTTAAGTGTAATTTGAGTTTTGTGAATAAGATGTTGATTGATTTCATTGGAGGGGTAAAATAAAGCCCAATGGGTAGGCACTTGGTCTGTCGTTCTTTTCTACCTTGCTAGGAGGATAACATCCCCAATTGGAGCCCATGCTATCGCGATTTTTTTTTTTGGTGAAATCAAGATTTTTGGACTTAGAGAGATGCTAGATTGGTTTGGAGGCTTGAAAAACTAGAGGAAGGGGATAAATATGGTAGGAAAAGGATAAATTGGTAAGGGCACTAAGAGGATGGGACCTGATATGTCATAGATTGCGAGCTCTCCAGATTGTTGGTTGAGGATCATTTGAGGGGGAGAAGTTGCGCAGAGGATAGTTTCAGAAAGCAGGCCGAAATCTAAGTCGTGGTTTTTGGTCGGGGCTACATGGCACCACCAGATGCATTTCGAGGTGAAAATAGGGTTTCCCCAAACCACTTCCTCACATCCCTGAAATTTGGAAAATGTATAAAAGGGCATTTGTTATGTATTTTATTATTATTTCGAAAGACTGGACAGTTTGAGACTTGACACGACCACCCTCGTTCGAATGCAACTCAACAGTACTCCATTGCACAACATTTCTTCTCATTTCCAAGTATTTTTCATCCCCTCCATGGACCCTATCATAACTTCAGTAACAGAGAAAGACCCTGTGTCGAATGAAGAAGCCCCAATTAACTGAGATTCAGACGTTTTCGACACCGAAATCACCATTTCTCCCATCTCCGTGTCCAAAAGAAATATATTTGATAATGTAGGAAGGCCTATACCATTCCTTGAATAAGTCCATGCCATCATAGTCCCTTATGTTGTCGAAGTCACTTTCCCTTTTCTTGAATTCATAGGTTGGTGCATAGAGTAGTATTCACATGAAGAAAAAGTCATCGTAAATAAATAGGGGTCCAAGGTCATGTGTAGGGTAGAGATTCTATCAATTCGAGATGCCCTCGATATAACAGAGTCTTTCTCCACAGTGACTGAACCTTTCAATGAAGAAAATCTAATTAGGGTGTACAAAGAGTGTTCATCAGAAGTCATAGATCTATTTTTACAGACAATTGTCAAACCGAAACATTTCTCAGAGAGTCTTTCTTTGCCAATGAATGTGAGTATAATGGTTATTGACGTCCAATGGGTATGTTCCCTTTTAAGTCAGGTCTTAGGTATATATAATTAAAAACATGTGGTTGAAGTCATGCTCAGGTTCCTATTGGTATTTTTCAAATCAGAGTCTGGTCTGTCAGTCCGAAACAGTTTTGATCAATTCATAGATAATAATATCCATAAACAGGTAGTGATTTTTCTCTCTCTAAGGCATATCAGATATTATACCTACTTGCTGAAGATTTTCCTAGAAAGCAATAAGAGATAATTTCATGAAGAATCATTCATATCAACTGAATGTAAGATGATTACATTTCTCATCTTTATCAACAAATTTATGTCCAGGTTTTATAGTTTGATTTTCAACACTAGCCTACCTAGAGTTTTGGATGACATGAGGAGATATCTTTAGCCAAGTCCAGAAAACAGAGTGGGGAATTGGGTATTGTTCATGCATTCAACAGTAGTCTAGGTTTATGGTTGTCATGAATCCCCCTATCTATTGCCTATTTTTTTGACCCCCAAAGTCTTTTCCCTTGAATTATCAGGACAAGAATCATATCTTAGACAAAGCATTTCCTAAAGTTGTGCAAAGCCTCCAACCTCGAGTTCCCTTTTATCATTGGCCCTTTCATTGTCAAAGCTAGATATTGTTTATCTCAGATTCAAGGAAATATCAAAGATTTTGTTTTTGCACATCTATATGGAAGGAGATATGATCCACACCAAATCATATCCAAGAGAAGATTGATGAACAAATAGGCCCCTTATGAGCATGAACATGTTGAGGTTTTTGATAAACTAGCAAACTTAGAATTTTGTGTTGATATGGAATCAATCTTGCAAACAACTCAACCACAACAATTGGAGGCAACCCTACAAAAAATTCAGATGCAACAAGTGGAGGCAACCCTGTAAATAAGTCAAGCACAAAAATCTCCTCAGAAACTAATAGTCAAAGTTCCTAAGATGAGTGTTTACAGCAAGAGAAGTATTTCAAAGGCCATGGGCACTAGTGATCAATAGACTACTCCTAAGAAGATGAAGATTACACAGTCTCCGCAGATAGTGGATTTAGGGGAGGAAGAGTCTAAATAACAAGTAAATATGGATATGGTGGAGAGTGGTACTATCACTATAGAGGTTGAAAAGGGAAGAAAAATCCAGAGTGAAGGAAGCTCAAGAACCTTTAGCAACAAAAAACGTATCTTTGATAAAACTTCTGGGGCAACTTATCATTCTAAAGAATATTTGGAAAAAAAGTATGTTGAGAAAGGAAACATGGCTCTGAGTGAGATGAGAGAATTAGTCCCTGAAGTGGAAAATATTTCTCAGCACAAATCTTCTTTGTTCACAGTAAGGGATATTGAGAAGAGAAACTTAAACATTGTAGTTGTAGATGAATATAAAGTATCTGAGATAAAGATAAGGTATGAAAACATCAATGCTCCTAACAAAGTCAAATTCCATAGGAACACCAATGATATGTTGTATTTTGACTACTCGAGTTTAAGATTGAAGAATTCAAAGTTGTCATATTATGCAATGAAATTAGAAGGGCAGTTGAGGTAAGAAAAACAATCTAGTAGAGCTTGGAAGACTCAGGTCAAGAGGATGGAATCTCAATGCCCATAAGGGGTGAAATCCTAATTGTATGAGAAGATTAAATTGATTCAAATCTTGAAGAAGAAATTGAAAATTTCTTCCACAGAGCATCCAAAAACAACATAATTGGTTTCTCTAGAACAGGAAAATGAGACACTTCATCAAGAGGCATTGGACTACAAGGATAAGACATTGCAACTATAACAAGAAAAGGTGAATTGGTCATAAGGACAAACAAATTTTTTGAACAAGGTTGTAGTTGTACCTCATTCTACAGAAGCTGGGCCAAGAACTGAAGGACTGGTCCAAGCCATGTCACAAGTCAACCTGAAAGAAGGAGAAATCAAAGGGATAAAAGGGAACATAGAGAAAGTAAAGAAAGAGATGCAAGCAAAGGATGAAAAAATGGCTCAATTTTAAGAGGAGAATGGAGCCTTGTAGGAAAGGATAGATAAGTTGAATATGATATTGAGAGTGAAAGGCCTGTTGTAGGGAGCCAATCATATCATCTGGGACTCTATAGCTACTGAAGATGCCAAGTTTAGAGTGTATTTGAATTTCATCAATGATAAAGACAACATGACCATCACAACCAGAAGAAGGTGCACTGTTGTGAATGCAATTTTAGCAAAGCATCCATCAGAATGGGCACACAATTCCATAAATCTACTCAACTCCATTCCTATTGTAGAACTTCAGACTATTTGAGTTAAAGACAGAACTACATTGATCATCTGGGCCAGGAGGGTTATTGTGAAACATAACTTGTTGAAATCATTTCAAACCAAGGCAACACATATGGAGGAAAGTGTGCAAGAGTTTAAGGATTTGTTTGAAGAGTCGTTTGTCAAAGGCCTCCCACCATTTTGGGATGGCAAGGGAAAATTGTATGATTTGGAAGAATACATTGCTTTCCTCAATCAGTACAGGATGGATCACTCCAAGTTAGAAACCCTGGAAGAAAATATGAAAGAAGCCAAATTGGTTGAGCATCTAATTACATACTTTGAGATTATGAATCGGTTCAAAGTATTCAAACTTGTACTTCCAATCATGCCATATGATTCCTGCATTGAACTAGAGATATTGATTAAGGAAATGATAGACTATGATATCCCTTGTGACTAAGGAGATAGTATGGTTGGGTAAGACAGAGTGCAGTTTTCCAGGGACCATTAGATGATGTATAGGTGTCATTGAAGATGACAGATCATGTGGAAGACTAGTATAGAACAAGTGGCAAAGAAAGGAACTGAAGCATTAGAGGAGTTATAAGCCATATCACAAAACGTTTTCTTGGTAATCATTGTAAATCGGTTCCAAAACTGACACTGTTCCTTGTAATTATTTTAATCAATTTCAATAACTGAAACATTTCATTTTTAAATCATTGTAATCAGTTTCAAACCGAAGGGACTCAAAATTGTATAAATATTAGGAGTTCCTAATGTATTAGTGTTGGCAGAAATGTAAGGGAATGATTTTAGTTGTTCAGAACTTAAATTTTAATTTTCTGAAGCTGAAATGAATACACATGCAGAAGTATTGAATTTTCCATGAAATGATTCTAATGGTGGTGATATGAATTTTGTATCCTCTCTTTGTATGTATTTCCTATATTTATGATTTCATTTTCACTGTCTTCTATTTAAATTGGATATTCAAAGACCCTGAATTCATCTTGTGATGCTCTCCTTGAAGCAATTTAAACTGTGTTAAGTTCTTCCTAACTAATTTAGAATTCATTTATTTAATTCTCTGATGCAGTTATATGTTTTCTTTTCTTCCTACACTTTGCAAATTTACAAATTATAACTCAGATTTATCACCTCATTTTTCATTATCCTCTAGAGAGTTCTATTGACCATTCAGTTCTTCCATTCACTTTCAGAAGATTGACTCCATATCCCTAAGTCTCCCTCCCCTTCCTTGCCAACAAAATTATAAAAAAAACCCAAAACAACAAAACCTAGCCGTTGATTTTCAAAGAAACACCAAGTGACATGAGAGAGCCCTCTCTTAGCTGAGTAGGCTAGTATCTAGCTCTAAATTTGGTTTGTAGGCTACCTCTGTTGTTTTTTTATTAGCCGAACAAATTTACAGAGTGTTAACACCAATAACCTGTCACAATTGTTATAAACCTGGTAATTATAAAAGGGATTTTCCAAAGCCACTAGAAAGATGCATGTATTGTCATGAATCATATCATGATATAAAAGAGTGTCTGACACTATTGAAAAATATAAATGAAAAAAGGAATAACAAAAATTAGAATGTTCAATGGATTATTGTGGAAACCAGAGAAGATGATGGGAAGAAGATAAATATAGTTACTAGAGGTGGAACCAAGACAAGAGAAGATGAAATAAAAAAGAATCAGGACCTGCACCAGTGGGTCAGAAAGAATACAACACCTAAACAACATTTTGATGCGCGAAAAGAGAAGGATACATTCAAGGAGGCCAGCCAAGAAATTTTGAAGGAGAATATTTCTTCTACTTCAAGTAAAAATTAAGGAGATGATGTACCAGTATATGATATGCCTCAATTATTTGACCAGACCAGAAGAGACTAGTGTTTAGAAAAGGTCAGTAATTTAAGAAACTTTTTTTTATCTTCTGTGAAGTTTGTGAATGATAGAACCTCTTTACAAGTATTATAGAGCTTGTTAGAAAACTGAAATTCTGGAGAAGACATGAAATTAGAATAGAATATAGTCAATTAGGTCTGTAAGAAGAGAAGGAAAAGTAGAGAGTTCATATTGAATGAAAAAATTGGATATTTTAATATGGGTGATATCATATTAGACTTAAGGTCTTGTTGGCAGCTCAACATGTTTGTTAACTTTTTATATCAATTAATTGATCTACATAGCTGCCTAACTAGAGTCATTTATTTTTATTACTCTTCATGATGAAATTTTTGAAACAACAGTTGTAAGTTGTCGCTTTTTCCTATTATCTTCTTTCATGCTTCATTCATGACTGGAAGCATGAATAAGAAGCATGAAAATCTGCGACTGTGTTACCTTTCTATTTTAAAATTTCGTTAAAGGAAAATTGTTCATACAGTTTATTAATGAAGTTTAGTTCCTTGCCATGAAGAGTTACTCTCTTTGTTTCGATACTTTCAACACCAAGCATGATTAGAGATTGATGGTTATATAAACAAAGGACCCCCACGATTTGATTTTTGGTATGGTTTTCTTTGATTCTTGGCTATACGTTTCTTTTTCTAAACCTTTGATTTTCGACTTACCCAAACCTTGTGATAGAACCCACGATGCGCGCACATATTTTCACTTTTAATGCTTTGGTCCTAGCTCATACTAAATGCAACGGTGGCAATACGATTTGCAGGAATACATCCTTCCCAAGAATGGCCTTTGTCTTTGCAAACCCTCATCGCATGAATTTCAATTAAACATCCATTTAATCATTATGAGTTTACACCATTCACTGTTGGAATTTCACGGGCTTGGGTTATGGCTCTGGAATGTCTCACAAGCCCTCTCTATGCATTGTGTCTGATTCATTACCCTTTCATCCATTATGCCTCTTGTTGTGAGAATTGAACCAAATGGCATTCAAACTCCGCTCTTATATGATGATGCCAGAGAAGATATGGAGAGAAGTGGTTGGCTCGTTTTCATTAGGAAATTTCAGGGTTTCAATTTACAAGTTGCCCAGGAATTTTCCTTCTCCTTCGATGGGTGTAGAGCGAAGGTGGGTGATGCCCACCTTGAGGTTACATAGGGTTTCTTGAGTCAAGCTACAGGACTACCTACAAGCGGTCAAAGGTGGTTTAAAAATGCAAAAGTGGAAGAAGTTCCTTGGAGCCTGTTGTTTACATCTCGAAAAATAAAAGGGTGTGACAAAGGTATGCCCATTTCCTTCCTAAAAGCTCGGTGGCGCGACTTGCTTTCTGTGGTAAAACAATTTGTTACCTATGAGGGACATTTCAGTCTTGTGTTTTTTGTACCATTTGCGTATTCTTATGATTTTTATGGGGTTTCCCTTGAACATGACATATTACTTACTGAGGAGTCTTTATAAAATGGGAAAAAGTTATAGAAAGCAGTTCTCAAACTCTATCCTTTTCCATCACAACCTAATTAAAATCGTTCTTATGCATCAATTAGAGTTACAAAATGACAACTGGGATTCATTCATAACTAGAAACGGCTACGGTAACCCTGATATGGAGGAGGTAGATAAACTCATGGTTGAAGAGACCCTTGTCTACCCTACAATGCCTCTCTCACCTACCCAGACCTATGTCTCACCCCCCTACAACAAACCATTTATCGATCTGAAGGTTATTGAATAGGCATGTCAACAGATTATACATCCTAAGGACTATGTTAAGAATTTAAAGAAACCTACAGGGAAATCATTTAAGAACAATGTTGATATAAATTTTAAGAACAAGAGAGCCGAGAGACTAATTTCAAGGAGGCTTTGTAACAAGTCGAATTCTCATGCGACCTCGATTAGAATGATCAAGGTTCATGAGAGTTTAGAATCTAAAATCGATAGGTTCCTCGCTGCAGAATACCTTCAGTCATTCGAGTCACGCCTTGATCGGCCCTATAACTTTGTTGACAATTTACCTCCCTGTCTAAAAAACAATCCATGGTTTCCTGGTGTTGAATTGGTTAATGAATCCACTATCAGTATGGAATGTGCTCCAATTAACAACCATGTTTGTTCCCGTGCAACCACTGCACAGTCAAAGTGTGAAGTCTGTCTATCATGGATTGATAGATATTATACTGATATCCCTATCCTACAGTCATGGGTTAAGGATTTAAAGGATCAGATCGATGTCTTAAAAGTGAAAACCATAGGCTTGAGTCTGTTATTCAAGGAAAAGAATAACGTATAAAGACAACAGGAAATGTAATATTTAAAACTGTGGAGGCTGCAACAGCCATTGTAAATTCCAAGGTTGTCTAATATGATTTGATCTCATAGTTGGAGGTATGATTGTTTATCTTAAAATAGGACTATTTGTTCAAATTAGATTGCTTTGTTCTTTTAATAAATTGGATTTCATTTACTAAATAACTAGCTACAAAATCACAAGATTCTGTAGCCAGTTATGTTAATTCGAATTGTGTAAATTAATGGTTAGAAATGTATCTAAATCTTTCTATTTTCCTTTTTCTTTCAAGATATTCAGGAATCCATGATTACAAATTGATCTGAGGCATCCTTAAGACCTTCCAGTCATATCTTTTATGCATTTTGTATGAACATAAATTAACCGTTGTTAGTTTTGGAGGATTTAGAAGGATCTGGGTGGTTGCATCCCCCTTTTATTTTTTTAATAAATATTTGATCTCAGAAAGGGAAACAATTATCTTTTCTGAGGCCTTTATAAACCCATCATTTTGTAATCAGATACATCTCGGCTTGGGGATTATTGTGAACAACTTATACTCAAATTTAGACATAACAAATATTTACTTTATGCTTTAGTCATCTGTGAATGTTGTTGTGATATATAATTTGTTTATCTTGGTAATCGAATGACTGCTGATAGCTTTAGTCTTCGTAGATTATTTTTTTGTCAAGATAGTTTTTCCTTCATAGTTCACGATTTTATGCTTTAGTTTTATCAAAACAAAATCAAATGATCTTTCAATTCATATTATGAGGCTTACCTTCAACATGTTGATTGATTAAATGTAAGCTGTAACTGTAGGATTAATCTTATGCATTATTACTTGCAGTCTATTATATCACTGTAATTATTTTGCGTCCTGTTGTTTTATCAATTAAATACACCAGTCAATGCACAGTTTAGCATTTGTACCAAATAGTGTGAAGATGCACAGTAGATTTATCTCGTGGATGGATTGATGTACGATTTATGCAAACAGTCGGATGCATACTCCTCAAGTGATTAATAGGTTAGTCTGTTCTTTTATTTCATTTGCTTGCTTATTATAGAAGTTCTTATGTATAATATAATTTCCACTGTCTATATTTTTCTATTTAAATAGTAGTTTAATATTTGATCTTACGAATGCATATAGATTAAAAAAAACAAATCAAAAACAGGTAGTACTTTAGCTTTCTTTATTACTATCATTAAAAGAACCATTTTGCATTCGATTTTTATGAGCTCAGATTAAAACTCGTAATTTGTACATATTGTATATATGAATTAGATAAATAGAACTGTCATATTAATATTATTTAAATAAACTGTATATATATTTAGATGTACGTATATATTTCAGTGATTAGTAATTAGTAGGTTATTTCGTTTCTTTTATTTATTTTTTCATTTCCTTTAGGTCTTTAGATTGGCTAACGGAGCTATTAAACCCGTCAGAGTGAGTCAATCCAAACAGCTTGGGTTAATTAGACAACCCCAGACTGTATTCACTCTTCCAGTTGACGAGCGGTCAATTTCGCACGTCAACAAATGGCGCTAGAAGGAGGGCCTAAATACTATTGATGGCACATGGATGTCGCAAGAATCCTCCCCCACCTACCCTCTCACCTATACTAACAAGAAGTTGCTTTGACGGCAACATTGTCCCTCAAATAGAAACCACATCAAACGAAAATCCATGGATTACCGTTGAACCAGTAACTCCAAACCCCCCAGGGGCTGACGTACAAGAAATTGTTCGTCAATCCCTCCTAAGGATGCACAATGCTTTGGCCTATATCAAACAACTAGGTTGGACTTTGAATCAAGCATTAGACTTCTCTAATATCAGGGACCACCTTGAAGGTACTGATCTTACCCTAAACCCTATAGATCCAGATCACATCCTCACTCCTGTAGCAGGAGGATTTGGTATTCCACCATCACCACCCCCTTCATGTACTTCTTCTTCTAAAGAAGAATCATCAGACGAAGGCAATTCTTCATATCATCCTTCAACACCACCCACACCTATGGCCAATCCGAACAATCCTGCTAGGCCTTGGCTGAATCAAGATGCAGTGACCATACCTAGGCCCCAGCATCCTTTGCCTAAACATTCAGAGAAGTGGCTCCCTAAATTCGATCCAGATTCCAAGCAAATCACTGAAGATCATATCAAAAAAATCATGCTAGCCATTAGGCTTCGTAGTGTTGAACACGAATACGTAGTATGTAGACTTTTTCCGTACACCTTTGAAGGAAATGCCTCTACCTGGTACTTTGCCCAACAACCCCACACCATTGTGTCATGGGATAGATTCGAATCATGTTTCCTTGAGAAATTCGGAGACGACAAATCTCCTGAAGTCCTAGTCATAGAATTCTCTAGTTTAAAGATGAACCCCAAATAAAAGATAAAAGACTTTAATCAAAGGTTCCTAACATTAAACAATCAAATCCCCACAGACTCAATGCCTGCTGAAAATCTTATCATCGCATACTACATGAAATACCTACACCAAAACATAGAAATTTGGGTAAAAAGGTCTAAGAAATCCACATTATTAGAAGCCTTCGAAGAGGCAAGTCAAATTGAGAAATATATTCTCATCCTAAAAGACAATATCTGTAACGAGGCAGAGACTACTTCATCCTCCAAGAAGAAAATCGAAATTCTTCCTAGACCTCCCGAAAACAAAACTCAATCAAATGGTTCAGATCTAGAAAGTTTACAGAAGGTCATTCAGAATTTGTCTAATCAGGTTGTAGATTTGAGAAGATCGGTTGAAGAAGCTTCTTCAAGCAAAGGGCCTTACAAACCCCCTTTTAGAAATCATTTTCCCACAAACTGGCCTAACTCAAATTACGAAGACCTGAATCTAGAAAGCTTACAGTTTTCTATTCAGACGATTCTAGAGGCACATGATAACTTGATTCCTCCCGATATTCCTGAAGACGTGGGTGAACAAGAGATAGTGGAAGAGGATGAATCCTCTCCCAAAATTTTTGGGCATTTCTTGGATAGCATTTTTCAAGCTAATTTTGAAACAGTGCATCCTTACAATACCAGGAGTAAGACATCAAATAAATCTTCTTTTGAAATTGGAACTAATGCACCTCAAAAACAGTCTAAACCAATTGAAACTAAATAGAATTTAGCAACTCCAAGTTTAGAGTATGATTTGATTGAGGATCTCAAAAAACTTAGAGCTAATATTTCTATGTATGAATTATTGAAATTTCCTTTTCTTCTGCAAAAGATGTTGCAGAATATTGCAGAAAACAACAAAAACAATAATCCGAACAACAACAAATTTGTAGAAAATAGCCCCAAAACACCTCAAAAGGTCTCCGTTAAAACGACGTTAGAGTCTTCTGATAAAAGAGACCTTGCTATAAAAAGTGTAACAAATGTAGATAAACTAGTTTCAGGGGTTGCGACTAAAAAACAACAAACTTCTGTTGTTAATACTCGCAGAAATGTCCCACCCTTTTTGTTGACTTTTGAAATTTTCAATAGGAATGTACATAACTGTATGGTAGATTCAGGTGCATCGTCAAACGTAATGCCTTGGTCTGTCTGCCAAAAAATTAATGTTGAAGTTCAACCTTCCATCCTGAAAATTATTCATCTTGATCGAACTAGTGTTAAAGTAATAGGTGAATTAAAAAATGTGCTTATCAGATTATCATCTAATCCTAAAGTCCATCAAGTTATTGATATTATTTTCATTGATATCCCCGAAGTATATGGATTTTTTTTAAGTAGAGATTGGTCCGAACAAATACATGGTTATTTTGCGACAGATTTATCTCACTTGTGGCTTCCCGAGAATAGAAAGCCTAACAGAATCAAGGTCAATCGTGAGAGTTATCTTAAGTTCATGGTAACTGATTTAAGTGATCCTAATGAACCATTCACTGCTTCCACCAATTCACCTGAAATACAACGGATGGACACTTTTTTCGGAAATTTCATGGCTGAAACTTCTACCATTACTGACCCGAAACAACAGTCTGAAATTATGACATGCACACAGTCAACAACCCTCTCTCAATGGTCACATGCACCTGACAAAAATCAAATCTGTTCTCTTTATTTTGATGGATCTAAATCTAAGGAAGGAGCTGGTGTAGGGTGTGTGCCCATTGATCTAGCAGGTAACAAAACTTTGATCGCTTGTCTCTTAGAATTTGAATGCATAAACAATACGACCGAATATGAGGCACTCCTGCAAGGTCTCATAAAAGCACTAGATTTGAGGATTCATAATTTGACAATGTTTAGTGATTCATAAATTATGGTTAGGTAGGTAAAAAATTCTATTCACTATTTATCTCCACACCTGAAAAGCTATCAAACTAAGGTATGGAATTTAATGAACAATCTTTATGTGTTTAACATTAATTATATTATGAGATTGAATAATTCTGAGGATGATTTGTTAGCTAATGTCGCCTCTAAACTTTTTCCCGCATAAGGCCTTTCTCCAAATGTGTTTTTTGTCGAGTTGTTGTTCAGAACATCTGTCTTAGACAACATCACAAATTGGAGAGTCTTCGATGACGATCAACAGATCATCAGTTGTCTACACATGGAAGAAAATTTCCAAGGCCCAGTTATCAATGAAGGTACCCATGATGAAGACCTTCACAATTTTATGGTAATACCATATCTAAGATCCCTAGAATCCACATCAGATATGGTAAAATCTATCCCAAAATTTGTGGTTAGATTAGAAATATTTTATGATATTCATGATAAATTCAAAAAATCAGTGAATTGTAAAACGAATAGTTCTTCCTTGACACATGAAAAAGTAAATTTAGGAACTAAATATTACCCACAGTGCATCAATTTGGGGTTGGGATGTTCTGAGCAAGAAAAGATAGCATTTATTAAGTTGTTTAAGGAATTTAAAGATGTCTTTTCTTGAACATATGATGATCTAAAGACCTTTGATCCTAACATCATACAACACATTATTCCCATGAAACCCTAGACCCAACATTTTCAATAGAAATTAAGAAAGATGCACCCAAAACTTGAACCAACAGTCAAGAAAGAATTAAACAAACTCTTGAATGATAAAAAAATCTTCCTGGTAAGACATACACAGTGGGTCTCAAACTTGTCCCTGTAAGGAAGAAGAGTGGTGAAATTTGACTATGTGTCAATTTCCAAAATTTAAACCGAGCGTCTGATAAAGAAAACTACCCTGTTCTTCCCATGGAACAAATCCTCTAACAAGTATCTGGTTCTGAAATATTATCGCTGCTGGATGGTTTTTAGGGTATAACCAAGTTCTTATGTCTCCCCCAGACCAGCTGAAAACCACTTTCCGTACTCCATGGGGTACCTATGCTTATAGGAAAATGCCCTTCGGGATCATAAATGTCGGTTCCACCTTTCAGAGAGTGATGGATATCGCTTTCCATGGCTTAATCAATCAATCTGTAGTAGTTTATCTAGATGATGTCACTGTCTTCTCAAAGAATAAAAGAGATCATCTAGCTCATCTAAGATCTGTTCTACAACGATGTCATAAGTACGACATTTCTTTAAATCCTAAAAAATCTGTCTTTGCAGTAGAACAAGGTAAGCTCCTTGGTTTCATTGTATCCAATGAAGGGATCATTATTGACCCTAAAAGGACCCAAGTCACTTCAAAAATACCCCGTCCCTCTTCCAAAATGTCCATGCAATATTTCTTAGGTCAGATAAACTTTGTTAGAAGGTTCGTCCCCAGCTTTTCAGAAATGGTCAGACCATTACAAAATTTAATAAAAACGGATGTACAGTACCATTGGGGACCTCTATAAAGTCAAGCTTTTGACTCAATAAAAAATGCTATAGTAGACACTCCTTCCCTAATGAGCCCTGATTTTTCATGATATTTCACTCTCTACATGTTTGCCTCTGATCGGTCTTATGTTGTTATCCTAACCCAAAAGAATGCTAAAAACAACGAAGTCCCAATTGCCTTTATGAGCTCATCCTTTAAGGGAGTAGAAATTAATTACCCAATAGTAGATCAATAGGCTTATGCTATTTTTAAAGTAGTAAAACACTTTCGATCTTATCTACTGAAATCTAAGATGAAAATCATTGTCCCTTACCCTGTTGTCAGAAATTTGTTAGTACAAAAAGAACTAGGTGAAAAAAGGGCAAACTGGGTCACATCCTTAAAAGAATATGAATTAGAAATTACCCCAGCACAAATTTTTAGAGGCCAAGGTTTATGTAAATTGGTTGTTGATTCAGCTATAGGACAACAGAATCAGCACAATCAAAATCAAATTTGTTGTGCACAAAACCTTACTAGTCCTTGGTATGATGACATCAAGTTTTATCTAATACATGGATCTTCTCCCCGTCACCTTGATCCAAAACAAAGGAGAGCACTGAGATTAAAATTTTCTTCTTTTCAGCTGATAAACAATATTTTGTTTCGCCAAAATTTCGATGGAATACTTATGCGTTGTCTAGAAAAAGATGAAACAGATAAAGTCTTATTGGAATTACATGCAAGGGAAGCTGGTGGGAATTTCGGTGGAGACACCACTACCCACAGAGTGTTAAGAGCAGGGTACTACTAGCCTACTCTTTTCAAAGATGCCCATGCCTTATTCCACAAGTGTGTAATCTGTCAAAAGGCATTTGGATGAGTACATAAGTCAACATTCCCGCTGCAACCTGTTTCGACAGACTCCCCTTTTCAACAATGGGGCCTTGATATTATAGGTCCAATCAACCCTACATCCTCACAGTAGCATAAATACATCATAACAACCACAAATTATTTCACCAGATGGTCCGAGGCTGTGCCATTAAAAGTTGTAAACACCAGCCAGGTAATATCCTTCCTGAATTCAAATATTATCACTCGTTTTGGTATTTCTAAATGCCTAGTATTTGATAATGCTTCCTATTTTTTGTCTCTCAAAATGAGTGATTTCGCTTTAGAAAAAGGAATAAAATTAAAGTGTTATGCCAGTTATTACCCCCAAGGAAATGGTTTGGCTGAATCAACTAATAAAAACCTAATCAAGATCATCAAGATAACGGCCTGCGAAAACCACAAAAACTGGCATAACGCACTATTTAATGCAATCTGGGCTGATAGGGTAACTCCTAAAACTCCTGTTGGTAACTCCCCCTTTTTTCTCATTTACGATAGGGAAGAGATTCTTCCACCACATGTCCTTCTTCCATATCCATCGTTATCACAGAAGGTGCAAGAGGAAGAGTGTCCTCCTTTGGAAAGTTGGATTAACGCTTTGCTAAAGTTAGAGTAAGTAAGGGATAAAGAAAAACAAAAATTGGATCAACATCAACTCATTGTCAAAAAATGGTTTGATTCCAATTCTGCCTTAGAAAACAATTTTGAGGTAGGTGATATTGTCCTTAAATGAAACAAACCTCATGAGGGGAAAGGAGAACATACTAAGTTTCAAAACCTGTGCTTGGGACCATTTTTAGTTGCTGAAAAATTAGGTCCTAGTTCTTTTTGCCTCCAGAATTTAGAGGGACAACCAGACACCTTTTCGGTGAATGGCCAAGCTCTCAAAAGGTATTTTACCTGAAGACTCTCCAATATACCTTCTATACATATTTTTCTATTTGAATTTCTTTCTTTCCAATTTTTCTTTGCTAGTTTGTTTTTGTTTTCATTTTGTCCATCGGTCTTTTTGAGTCATACATGCCTGTATTACAGTTTAGCTCAGACAAAGAGAAACATAATGCTTCATCTCGAAACAACTGTCAAAGTCTGTAAGAACATCTATTACTGCCCTTTTCTGAAATTGTAGGCTGGTTAAAGGTGTCATTTTGTCTGAAAGTCGATTCCTTGGTTTCAATATGAACTTGAAAGTATTCACGAATATCTTTAAAAAGTCTCTTTATGTTGTCCCTACTCTTTAAGAAAGAAACTCAATGATGTTTCCCTGTCCTTGAAAATTAGTTCTATCAATGAACCAGTTTTCAGATCTTGATGAAGGTTTGCTAGAAAAATTTAAAGGCCTGTGAAAATATTAAGTTGTGTTAAAAAAATGGAATTTTCAGCGTCACCCTGCTCTGTTGAATATCTTTAAAACTATATCAGAATGTGAATAAACTTCCAGAGAGTTGTAGGAAGTGTTTGTAAACCCGTTGGGACACTGAACAAGTCTGTTGGCAGTAGGTAAATGCATGCATGATGCCAAGATAACTTTGTCGGGGGACTGAACAGGCTCGCTGGCAATGAAGCGATGTCAGGTAAAAGAAAATTCTCAGGTATAAACCTTGTTTTGGCCATAAGCATCCTTCATTCTGATTTGAAATTTCTTGGGCAGGATACAAACGTCAGAGTGGGTTAATTGACATCCCTGTCGAGGCTATGGATGCCTGCTGGCAGCAGTGGCCTTGTCAACAGTATTGGAGATTTTAACTTAAACATCGTGGCTTTCTTTTGTTAAGTTTGTCACCAGATTTCATTCTTTTAAACGAAATATATCTGAAACTAGGTTGCGTCTTTTTTTTTTTAAAGATGTTCAAATAACCTTGCAGTTGTTCTTCGATTCGAAGTTTTTTAGAATTCTCTAACCCGAACTAGTTAGTATTACAGAGATAACTGCTTCTCCCAACATGCTGCCGTTGTTGACAGCTCAACATGTTTGTTAACTTTTTATATCAATTAATTGATCTACATAGCTACCTAACTGGAGTCATTTATTTTTATTACTCTTCATGACGCAACTTTTGAAATGACAGTTGTAAGTTGTCACTTTTTCCTATTATCTTCTTTCATTCTTCGTTCATGACTTGAAGCATGAATACAAAGCATGAAAATCTGTGACCGTGTTACCTTTCTGTTTTAAAATTTCGTCAAAGGAAAATTGTTCATACAGTTTATTAATGAAGTTCGGTTCCTTTACCTGAAGAGTTACTCTCTTTGTTTTGATCCTTTCAACACCAAGCATGCTTAGACATTGATTGTTATATAAGCAAAGGACCCCCACGATTTGATTTTTGGTATGGTTTTGTTTGATTCTTGTCTATACATTTCTTTTGCTAAACCTTTGATTTTCGACTTACCCAAACCTTGTGATAGAACCCACGATGCACACACTTATTTTCATTTTTAATGCTTTGGTCTGAGCTCGTACTAAATGAAAAGGTGACAATACGATTTGCAGGCAGACATCATTCCCAAGAATGTCCTTGGGATTTGCAAACCCTCATCGCATGCATTTCAATTAAACATCCATCTAATCATTATGATTTTACACCGTTCACTGTTGGAATTTCACGGGCTCCGATTATGGCTCTGGACTATCTCACAAGCCCTCCCTATACAGTATGTCTGATTCATTACCCTTTCATACGTTATGGATCCTATTGTGAGAGTTGAACCAAATGGTATTCAAACTCTGCTCTTATATGATGATTCCATAGAAGATCTGGAGAGAAGTGGCTGGCTCGTTTTCATTAGGAAATTTCAGGGTTTCAATTTACAAGTTGCCCAGGAATTCACCTTCTCCTTCGATGGGTGTAGAGTGAAGGTGGGTGATGTCCAAATTTAGGTTACAGAGGGTTTCTTGAGTCAAGCTACAGGACTACCTGCAAGCGGTCAAAGGTGGTTTAAAAATGCAAAAGTGGAAGAAGTTCCTTGGAGCCTGTTGTTTACATCTCAAAAAATAAAAGTGTGTGACAAAGGTATGCCCATTTTCTTCCTAAAATCTCGGTGGCACGACTTGCTTGTTGTGTTAAAACAATTTGTTACCTGTGAGGGACGTTTCGGTCTTGTGTTTTTGTACCATTTGCGTCTGCTTATGATTTTTATGGGGTTTCCCTTGAACATGCCGTATTACTTACTGAGGAGTCTTTATAAAATGGGAAAAAGGTATATAAAGAAGCGCTTAGACTCTAGCCTTTTCCATCATGGCCTAATTAAACTCTTGCTTATGCATCAATTAGAGTTACAGAATGACAGTTGGGATTCATTCATAACCAGAAACAACTATGGTAACCTTGATATGGAGGGGGTAGATAAACTCGTGGTTGAAGAGACCCTTGTCTACCCTACAACACCTCTCTCACCTACCCAAACCTGTGTCTCACCCCCCTACAACAAACCCTTGATCGATCTGAAGGTTATTGAACAGGCTTATCAACAGATTATACATCCTAATGACTACGTTAATAATTTAAAGAAACCTACAAGGAAAGCATTTAAGAACAATGTTGATATAAATTTTAAGAACAAGAGAGTCGGGAGGCTAATTTCAAGGAGGCTTCGTAACAAGTCGAATTCTCATGCGACCTCGATCAACATGATCCAGGTTCATGAGAGTTCAGACTCTGAAATCGATAGGTTCCTCGCTATAGAATACCTTCAGTCATTCGAGCCACACCTTGATCGGCCCTATAACTTTATTGACAATTTACCTACCTGTCTGAAAAACAATCCATAGTTGCTTGGTGTTAAATTGGTTAATGAATCCACTGTCAGTATGGAAGGTGCTCCGGTTAACAACCATGTTTGTTCCCATGCAACTGCTGCACAGTCAAAGTATGAAGTCTGTCTATCATGGATTGATAGATATTATACTGATATCCCTATCCTAGAGTCACGGGTTAAGGCTTTAAAGGATCAGATCGATGCCTTAACAAGTGAAAACCATAGGCTCAATTATGTTATTCAAGGCAAAGAAAAACGTATAAAGACAACATGCAATGTAATATTTAAAAATGTGGAGGCTGCAACAGCCATTGTCAATTCCAAGGTTGCCTGATACGATTTCATCTCATAGTTGGAGGTATGATTCTTTATCTTAAAATAGGACTATTTTTTCAAATTAGATTTATTTGTTCTTTTAATAAATTGGATTTCATTTACTAAATAACTAGCTACAGAATCACAAGATTCTGTAGCCAGTTATGTTAATTCGAATTGTGTAAATTAATGGTTATAAATGTATCTAAATCTTTCTATTTTCCTTTTTCTTTCAGGATATTCATGAATCCATGATTACAAATTGATCTGAGGCATCCTTAAGACCTTCCAGTCATATCTTTGATGCATTTTGTATGAACAGAAATTAACTTTTGTTAGTTTTGGAGGATTTAGAAGGATCTGGGTGGTTGCATCCCGCTTTTATTTTTGTAATAAATATTTGATCTCAGAAAGGGAAACAGTTAACTTTTATGAGGCCTTTATAATCCCATCATTTTGTAATCAGAGACATCTTGGCTTGGGGCTTATTGTGAACAGATTATACTCAAATTTAGACATAACAAATATTTACTTTATGCTTTAGTCATCTGTGAATGTTGTTGTGATATATAATTTGTTTATCTTGGTAATCAAATGACTGCTGATAGCTTTAGTCTTCGCAGATTATTTTGTTGTCAAGATAGTTTTTCCTTCATAGTTCATGATTTTATGCTTCGGTTTTATCAAAAAAAAAGAGATTGACCTTTCAATTCATATTATGAGGTTTACCTTAAACATGTTGATTTATTAAATGCAAGTTCTAACTGTAGGATTAATCTTATGCGTTATTACTTGCAGTCTATTATATCACTGTAATTATTTTGTGTCATGTTGTTTTATCAATTAAATACACCAGTCAATGCATAGTTTAGTGTTTGTACCAAATAGTGTGAAGATGCACAACAGATTTATCTTGTGGATGGACTGATGTACAATTTATGCAAACAGTCGGATGCATACTCCTCAAGTGATTAATAGGTTAGTCTGTTCTTTTATTTCATTTGCTTGCTGATTATAGAAGTTCTTATATATAATATAATTTCCACTGTCTATATTTTTCTGTTTAAATATTAGTTTAATATTTGATCTTACGAATGCATATAGATTAAAAAAAACAAATCAAAAACAAGTAGTACTTTAGCTTTCTTTATTACTGTCATTAAAAGAACCATTTTACATTCAATTTTTATGAGCTCAGATTAAAACTCGTAATTTGTACATATTGTATATATGAATTACATAAATAGAACTTTCATATTAATATTATTTAAATAAACTGTATATATATTTATATGTACGTATATATTTCAGTGATTAGTAATTAGTAGGTTATTTCGTTTCTTTTATTTACTTTTTCATTTCCTTTAGGTCTTTATATTGGCTAACGGAGCTATTAAACCCATCAGAGTGAGTCAATCCAAACGGCTTTGGTTAATTAGACAACCCCGGACCGGATTCACTCTTCCAGTTGATGAGCGGTCAATTTCGCACGTCAACAGGTCTGAATTAAATGTTCTGCCTAAGAAGCCATGAAAATATATGGGGGAACCTACACTGGGGTATTCACCTATTTAGTTGAAGCTAGAAATTTGACATAGAGTTGTACCAATTGGTAGATTGAAAGGCATACCAATATATTTGTATGGTGCGTCCACTATGGAAGAATTTGAAGTCATTGATATAGTGGATAACACTACACCTTATCCAACATTGTTGGGACTGGATTGGGGAATTTGATAATCAGGCTATCATCAAGTTTAAGACCAGGAAAATTGTTTTTGAATTAGGGGAATACATAGTTATAACATCTTTATATTCTTGAGAAGGTGGAAGATATGTGGAATCTGCGACAAAAAAATTATTACAGAAGAGATAAACCATCTGTATAGAACTACTGCACGAGAAGAATATTACATTAACCCAATCACAAATGGAATTCTTAGTTGGAGAAGCATTAGTTCTTGTGATTCAAATTCAAAGAAAGGTATGGAAAATTGGAAACAACGACTACATGGGTTATCTACAAGAATATGTGCAAGAATGACGCACACACTAAGGTGGATTGGCTCAGAGGTAAGAGAACCTCCTACTTTTCATGGTCAAAATAATTTGGAATACAGTGACCTATTTCCAACAACATTTTCATAGATGGAAGGAGTAGTAGGAGAACTTGGAGAGATGAGGATCCATTTGAAAGAAAATGCTAGACCAATAAGAAAGAGACCCTACATATTGAATGCAATGGGTAAACATAATAGATATTGATATACCTAATAGAAAGAGGCACAACTCAAGAAAGAAGTGCAACTCAAGAAAGAGGCACATCTCAAGAAAGAGGCACAACTCAATAAAAAGGTGCAAATCAAGAGGCAGAATAGAAAAAAGATTATGTCAACTCATGGAATTAGAAGAAGAAAATATTATAGCTGGTTTCCATCAAGAAGCACAGAAAACAAAGGGAAAATATTGGCATGATCGACACATAAAGAAGAAGAAATTTAAGGAAGGATGTATGGTTCTCCTTTATGACAATAAATATTTACAACACCCAGGGAAATTCAGGATGCATTGGTGGAGCGGAATGAATAGATTAACAGACTAAATACAATAAACACAGAGATATGAAGAATAACAAAAATATCCAGTGAACAATATCTTCTATTAAATAATGAAATAGGATGAAACTGTAAAACTGCAGAACTAAAACACTTGCTTGAATAGTGGTAGTTATCTCTAAGAAGAGATCTGGCTGCTACTCGCATCCGTTTGAGAAGAATGGATTAAAATGAGGCTCCAGAGGCCTTTTTGATATTACTAATGAATTCCAAAACCTTGGACATCCAAAAACCTAACCCTAGAAGGTGAAACGCCGAAAGTTATGTGGGCCTTATGGGTAAGTTGGTGTAATTTGGTAGCTCAACTTCCAAGGATAGTAAATTTTTCATACGAACTTAGCTTTAGTCCCGTGATAGCTTGTTGGAAAGGTATTTCAGAGAAATACACATTTCTCCATCAAACTCTAACTTTGTCTACATTTTGACTATGGCGAGCCAAAAAAACAACGTTTAGGGCCCTGAAATGGCCCTGGAAGTACAACAAGATATTATTACATGAAAACATACAAAATAATCCATTTGGATTAGGTGAGAGGCCACCGATATCCACCTAGAGGATGTGTGGGGCTTTAGACATCCCCAAAGTGGAGAACCCACAATTACAAAGTAGTACAGAGGAACGTGCTGAACAAAAACAGAGACGATGAGCCATTTGGAATAGGTGGGTGGCCACCAATATCCACCTGGACCAATACTTCCCCCTTAGGAAGCAGTGGTATCCATTGCATTGAGTTCCCCCATCAGGTGAGGAAAATTCTACCGGATTTGGCCTCGGGTGAGCCACTTGCCTTGGAGTAGGATTTTCCCTTCCTTGATTACATGATAAAGTTGGATTCATTGTTGGCGAGTGCCCTTGACCTGGGTGTCCAATATCTGTTCAGTGGATGCTTGTTCCAAGTAGTTAGGGTTGAGATCTGTTGGCTTCAATTGTTCTACGATCTTGTAGGTGTCTAATAACACTGGAAAATATGGCTAAAGGAGGTCCACATTGAATACTGAATGCAGACAAAGGAAGTGTTGAGTGTTCAGCTCAAAATAATTTCTACCCACAACCTTGGTGATAGTGTAAGGCCCATAATGAAGTGGGTGAATCTTTAGATGGGGGATGGTGAGACGCTCCTTCTACAAATATAACCATACTTTGTCACCAACCTGAAATTGGTGTGGTACCCTATTTTGATCATGGTGTTGCTTGTACTTAGCATTGGATTTCTGCAAAATCTCATGGACCTCTTGGTGGATGTGGTAAATCTTCTCAATGAATATTGTGTCTTTGTCAATCGCAGACTGATCAAGGGAAGAGTATTTTTTTGTAGTGTTAAGAGGAAGTGCAACATCAATGGGTACCAAAGGTTGGAATCCTAGACCCACCTTAAATGGGCTATGGCCGGTGGAAATATGGAGAGCCCTATTGTAACGATGTTGGACATATGGGAGACTCTCGTCCCATGTACGGGGATTCTTAGAATTATACATGAACAGGATTTTCACAATCATTTGATTGGCGACCTCGGTTTGGCCATCGGTTTGGGGGTGGAAAGCAGTGGATTTTGTGAGCTTGGTGCCAACAAAGACCAGAGACTCGACAAAAAAGTGTTGAGGAACTTGTTGTCTCGATCGGAGATGATGGTATATGGTAGTCCAAAGTGGAACCACACTCATTCTAAGAAGAGATTGGCAGTATCTACCACTGTGAAATTCTTATTATAGGTTGTGAGGATGGCCATCCTTGAAAACTGATCAATGATTGAAAACACGTAGTCATTTCCTTTCTTGGTGGATGACAAATTGGAGATGTACTCCATTGATATGGATTCCCACGACTTCTCTAGAATTGGAAGAGGGGTGTATAAGCCTTTCTTCTTGATGGTTGGCTTGGAAATGGCACATGTAGTGAAACATGTTAGAAAAATAGGACCATGGAGAAATAAAATAAAACAAATGTGGAAACAAAACACAGAAGATACACAATACAAGAGAGACATAGATTTACGTGGTTCACCCAGTGTGGGCTACGTCCACCAGAGAAATTGCCAGGTCCTTCCTTTATTATTATACAACAAATGAAGGGATACAACCTACAACAAAACCCACTGTAACTTCCTCTTCTTTCTCTCATAGTCTCCTCTCTCAGAATACAAATTCGCCATCAATCATAGCCGCAATACATTTCCCTCATAAAATATGGTTGCCTTCTAGGGAAAAAAACCCTATCATAATCTCTACCGTTAGATCTGCGACCCTATAATGAACGGTCTAGATTTACAATGAAAATACAATATACATTTACAAGGCAATTTTTCCTTTGGGGGCTTCACCCTCGAACCCCTGCTGGGGGCCTGCTTGCCCCCAGACCCCCCAGACCCCGCAGAGGGGGTACCCCCCCTCTGCACTCCCCCGCGTGGAAGAGTGTACATACTTCTGGGGTGTAAATACTTCATAGGGTATAAACACGGTTGAAAGTAAAAGACCTCTAAATCAGGAAGATAATCAGGCTCCACAACCAACAAAACATTTGATATACTTACTGATGTCTTGTCGAATGTTTGTCCAATTTTTTTTTTCTAAAGAACGACCACAATTTTCTCTATGCCAAAATGTCCTGCCATCCGAATGTAGTGGGCTTCCCAAATCAGCTTTGCACGCTCACTTGTAGGAACACAAACATGGCCCAGGTGGCATAAGATTCCATCTTGAATGTGAAAATAAGTGACAATTGTGCCTGTACCCAAGAGATTATGTGTGGTGGTGAAGTCCAGATCTTGCTGATAAATTTGGGGCCACTCATATGCTTCATGTCCATAGGAATGGAGCACATTAGTGAGTGAAGCCACAGGAGGTCAACTAAGGTAGTCATCGACACAATTGGAGATACTTGTCTTATACTTGATGTTGAGATGGAATTGTTGCAGGTAGGTGGACCACTTCTGATGGTGGTCATTCTGCAATTTATCCTGTGTCTGTATGAACTACAGAGGCTTGTGATCTGTGTGTATGATCGTCTCTTTCCCCAAAATGTAATGTTTCCATTGAAGGTGGGCTTGTATAATGGGATACATTTCCTTGTCATAGGTGGGATATTTCTGGATAGTATCGGAGAGTGTCTCACTATGGTATGCCACAAGATGCCCGTGTTGAGTGAGAATTGTGCCCATAGCATAGTCATATGCATCAATCTCAATCTCCAATGGTTTCTTTAGATCAGGAAAGGAGTGGAGAACAAGATATGATTCATATCATTGAATTCTCATTGTTGCTCCTTCTCCCACACAAACTTGTCCCTGCCACTGCACTTGGTCACCTAGCTGAGGGCCCATGCAATATGGGAGAATCCCAACACAAACCATCAATAGAAGTTGGCTAGTCCCAAGAAGCTCCGAAGCTTGGTAAGTGTGGTCAGGGTTGTCCAATCACGAATGACTTGGATATTAGCTTGATCAACATGTACCCCATGCTCATCAATAATGTAGCCCAGGTATTGGACCATGTTCATGCCAAAATATCATTTTTCCAGGTTGGCATAAATCATGTGTTCTCGCAAAGTGCTCAAAACCTGCTGAATATGCCACATGTGCTCCTCCCACATTCTATTGAAAATGAGGATGTCATCCAAATATAATACAAAAAAATGAGTTGGTGAAGGGTCTCAATACATCATCCATCAACCTCATGAAAGTGGTTGGTGCATTTGTTAAGCTAAAGGGCATGACTATTCATTCGTAGAAACCTTCTTTAGACTTGAAGGTTGTCTTCCATACATCTGTTGGTTCAATGGGAAGCTGGTGGTAGCCATACTTCAGTTCAATATTGCTAAAGAAATTTCCGCCCTTGTGTTGGTAAAGAAGGTCATCGATCCTAGGAATGGGGTAGTAGCTCTTGATTGTGATTTTGTTTAAGGCTATGTAGTCAATGAAGAGTCACCAAGTCTCGTCCTTCTTCTGCACCAATAAAATCAGGCTTCTACAAGGGGAGGAGTTGGGTCTAATGTGACCCTTTTGAAGAAGCTCTTGGATCTGATGCATTATTTTTTCATTCTCCATCAGCGAGCACCGATATACTAGTCGATTAGGTAGAGGTGCGTCGGGGGTCATATCAATTGGATGCTTGACTTGGTAGTGTGTCGATACCCCTGTAGGTGAGGCGAAGATGTCTCTTTGTTCTTACATGATCCCATCCACTTGCTTCTGCTACAAAGAGAGACACTATGTAGAGGCCACAGATGTGGAGATGACCTTCTACTGACTGTGATCATGAATCACAAAGAAGACAAACTTCTCGATTTGTGAAATGAACTTACTACATTGATTAGAAGAGATTAAAGAAATAACAATAGGAGGCACCACCTCTGGGATCCTGTACAATTGTCTACCCAAAGTAATAATAACACTACAGGGTCTAGAGTCATACACAACATGACGCTTCCAAAAATATGTTTGTCCTAAAATAAAATCACAAACTTCAAGGGAAGAAATATCACACAGTAACTCATCTTTGAAAGGCTTGATGTCGTAGGGAAAACAACATTGTTGGCTGACACAAAGATATCTTCCTTGAAGAAGTCAGTCGATGGTGTAGGGATGCGGGTGCAGTGTCATATGCAGGTCCAACCGCTTGATGACCTCTGTTGAAATAAATTTCTTTTGACTATCGGTGTCGAAAATGAAATGAATCGAATCCCCCTTGACCCACATCTATGAGTGAAAGAGGAGTTTCCCTTCCTCTGGTTTTGTTTCTCTTGGTCATAATTTGGTGGTAGCGATATTGGCACTGGGTTCAACATCGATAATTTTCTTCCCTCCTTTAGGATTTGAATCATAATCAAAATCGGCTTTGATTCAAAATCCTTCAGCTCGACCATGAGGGAATTCTTGGAGCAACATTCGTCAGTGTTGTGCCAAGGACTTTTATGGTACTCACACCATTTTCCTGTGTCCTTATTCATCTTCTCATTTTCGTTCTTGTTTTTCGGCTTGGACAAATTATCTTGAGGGAGACCATCTCGACTTGGTCCCTCGCTGTGTAGGTTGGGGATAACTTTTCCCTACTTCAGCTATGAGGGGTTTGCAGATCCAAACTCTCATTGTTTCGTCTTAAATTTATCCTCTATCTTGAAAACGTATCTATAATCCGTTCCCAATGAGGTGATGTCCAAGAAATCCATTTCTATTTGAATTTATCTATGTAAAAAACCGTGGTATTTGAGCGCCAGATGGTGCTCAAAGTCTTTGATACCCAATTTGGTGCACAGGGTATGGAAAATATTGGTGAAATCTGGTACTGTCTGGTCCCTTTCTTGACATAGGGTGGTCCATCTGGTGTACTGGTCCTCATAGCTTCCAACATGGTAGTATTGTTATTTAATGTCATCCTGGAAGGAATCCCATGTAGGAGACACCACAAACATTATATATTCCTCCATGGCCCTTTCCTCAGAGTAAGTATTCCACTACTCTTTAACATGGGGAACAACCTTGAGGAGTGAAAAAGTGATCTGTTACCTATTGAAAAAATTGTGGACCAAAAAACATCCTTCGAGCAGATTCAACCATTTATTTATGACATCCACATCTATCATTCCTTCAAATAATGGAATGTCAAAATTTATTTGTACCTTGAAGGGGGTTGCATGGACGTTTCATGATGATGCTTCTCCCATGGGAAACTGTCGAAGGATCTGCATGAATTTTTCCATCATTTAATTCTTTTGTCGCTCGAGGGATTCCTCGAGCAACATTTTAATAGGATCTCCTGCCCCATCATATTTATTTTCATCCCCCATGGGTTGTTTTCGGGCTCAGCGTGACCGATATTATAATGTCTCAACTGGTTTGAGTCCCAACTTCTTGTACCTAGATCTTGTCAAGGACATGCACAAAGAAAAATAAATGAAGAGAATACCTCTTTGATACCACCGATATGGATTTAGGAGCGGAACAAATTGTTTAATAGATTGAATACAATAAACACATAGATATGAATAATAACACAAATATCTAGTGAACAATATCTTCTATTAAATAATGAAATAGGCTAAAACTGTAAAACTGTATAATTGAAATACTTGCTCGAATGGTGGTATCTATCTCTGAGAAGAGATGTGGAAACTACACACATATGTTTGAGTAGAATGGATTACAATGAGGCTCCATAGGCCTTTTTGATATTACTCATGAATTCCAAAACCCTAGACATCTAAAAACCTAACCCTAGAAGGTGAAACGTCAAATGTTATGTGGGTCCCTATAAAAGTTGGTGTAATTTGGTACCTCAACTTCCAAGGGTCGTAAATTTTGCATACAACCTCCATTTTAGGCACGTGATAGCCCGTTGGAAAATTATTTCATAGAACTACACATTCCACCATCAAACTCTAACTTCATCTACATTTTGACTATGGTGATCCAAAAAAACAACGTTTAGGGCCCCGAAGCGACCCTGCAAGTACAACAAGATGTGCTGACATGAAAACATACAAAATAAGCTAGTTGGATTAGGTGATAGACCACCCATATCCACCTGGAGGATGTGTTGGGATTCAGACAACCCTAGAAGTGTAGAACCAACAATTAAAAAGCAGTATAAAAGAACGTGTTGAACAAAAATAGACATGAGGAGCTAGTTGGAATAGGTGGGTCTCCACCAATATCCACCTCGATCAATTGGCTAGGGCGATATGAGATAAATTCAATCACAGACGAAGGTGTTGTGAAGTTGCAATACTTAGAAGTCAAGGAGATTCAAAGATTGGTGAATGGTAGTTGACTAAAACTATATAGGGAAAGTTGACCTAGTAACCTTCAGTAGATGTCTCACAGAAGTTAGAATTGTACATAGTGTATATAGTAGGATTTAAAATAAAAAGACATGAAAAAAGTGGGAAAATGAGAAAAAGAAAAAAAGAAGTATGTAGATGGCTAAGTGACAGACGTACAAAAAAGACAACACATAGTAGACAGTAAATGGTGCGACATAATTTAATATACTATGCACCAGACAAATCCAACAGAATGAAAACACAGCGTAATGAGAAAAGAAAGCAGTCGGAAAAAGAAACATCAGTGACGGGGAAAGAAAGACACAATTATGAAAGAGTTTATAAAAAGGGAAAAGCATGAAAAGGAAAATACTTAATGTGATTTTGAGAAAATAGGAGAAAGGGAGAAAACAAGGTGAGATTGTGTGAGAAATTGTGAAGACTCTAACCTAAATTTACAATGAGTTTTAACCGAGATAGAACAATGACACTGCCAAAGTTCGGAGCACCCAACTAGTTCTCAAGAAGGAAAAGACACACCATAGAAGAGCCAAAAGAGACAGAATATGCAATGGGAGTGGTATATTTGGATGATATCCCATTTCCAGTAAGTGAGTCATTTAGTATGATTCTTTGTTAGGAGAATAACCCATAGGAAGAAGCAACAGAGGTAAACCAAGAAGAAGGAGGTCGAAACCCTAGCGAAGAAGGAAACCATAACACAAAAAAACCAACAATGTCACTATTGGCACAGGGGAAGACCCAGGGTTGAATGCTTCAACAATGCACCAACAAAACCCTAACTACCGACCCTTTTGGAAACACCTACGAAGTAGCCGAAGTCTCACCTGAGGTAGAAGCAGGGAAGGTTACAAGGCACAGGTGTCTATAACAGAGTTGGGACACAGATTTGTGATAACAACACTTTGCAAGGTATTCTATTAACACTTAGAATATGGCATGCCTTAGTTCATTAGATTTATTAACATCGTAGAACAAAACCAAATATAGATCGATGTAGTAACAGTACATGATCATATATCCTGAGCACTTAGCATAAAGTTAGATCTAACATTCATTTATCTTTAACACAAGAAAATCACTAAGCATCAACAGATCTCTATATCATACATAATAATCAAATCACTGAGCAGATTCATAATATAAACAACATAGCACAAAGAAAACCAAAGACACAAGATATGCATGGTTCACCCCAGTGTGGGGCTACATCCACCAACTTGTTCGTCTTCTTTATTATTTGTCAATCTCTTACATTTAGTGACTCCTTTGTACTAAGCCACATAGTCGATATTCACATAGGATAGGAGAGTTGCACACTGAGAACCTGATCCTCCTCCCAAACTAGGTCAAGGCACAGAGCCACCTCTCTATCAATCACATATCCTTACACATAGACTTTCCCTTACACAAATCCAATGGAACTCCTTGCACTCAGAGACTTCCCACTAGTCTTATACAATACATTCTTACTTATTTATGCTTTTTCAATCCCTTACAATAAGGCCTAATCACGAGTAAAACCCATGGAACGACATCCCATAACCCATTACAAAAACCCTAGAAAATCCCTTACCGGGTCCACCTATCTTGCAAAATCAGTGAGATCCACAATCTTAGCTCCGCTTGGGCGCTACTTCTTCGACCAGCCTGTCGAAGTCCAAAAGTTGGCCAACCCTGACTGATGTTTCCTCAAAACTTAGTTGAGGGCCAACATGCCCCCAACACTGACCTGTGACTCATCCTGAGTAAATTAGTTCTTGTAAATTCTACTTCGAAGGCCTCGAGATTAAATCGAGTTGCCTCGACTTATTACTTTGCCTGAGCCTCATGCTCTGTGAGCTCTTGTATCATCTTCTCTGTAACAAGACCTTCCATACACTGCTCCAATGTTGCAACCAATTGGTCCAATTGTGACCTTTTTCCATCAATATATTCAAACACCTTACATGATTCATTCTGCACAGGTTGCATCTTCTCCGTGACTTCCATCACTCTTCCCTGGATGGAAATAATATGTTGTTGTACTGTGCACTTCTCCTGGGATATTTTCATTTGTTGGCACAGGAGTAGACCCAGGGTTCAATGCTCAACATCGCACCAACAAAACCCTAACTATCGACCCTTTCGAAAACACCTACGGAAAAGGAAAAGTCTAACCCGAGGTAGAATTAGGGGGGGTTACAAGACATAGGTGTCTATAACCGAGTTGGAACACAGATCTATGATAACAATAGTGGTTCAGGGTATTCTATTAACACTTATAAGATGACATGCATTAGTTCATTAGCTTTATTAACATCTCAAAACAACCCAAATATAGATCTTCACTGTAAAAGTAAATGATCATATATCCTGATCACTTAGTACAGAGTTAGATCTAACATTCATTTATCTTTAACAAAATAAAATCACTAAGCATCAACAGATCTATCTATCATACATAATAATCAAATCACTGAGAAGATTCATAATATAAACAACACATCACAAAGCAAACCAAAGACACAAGATATACGCGGTTCACCCCAGTGTGGGGCTACGTTCACCAATTGCTTCGTCTTCTTTGTTATTCGATAATCTCTTACATTCAGTGACTCATGTTTGCACTAAGACATAGAGTTGAGCTTCACATAGGATAGGATATCTGTGCACTGAGCACCTGATCCTCCTCCAAAAATAGGTCAAGGCACAGAGCCACCTCCCTATCAAGCATAGAGCCTTACACATAGACTTTCCCTTGCACAAAGCCAATCGAACTCCTTGCATTCAGCCACTTCCCACTATTCTTCTACAATACATTCTTACTTATTTATACTTTTTCAATCCCTTACAATAAGGCCTAATCATGGGTAAACGCCATGGGTTGACATCCCATAACCCATTACAAAAACCCTAGAAAACCCCTTGATGGGTCCACCTAGCCTGCAAAATCGGTGAGATCCGCGATCTCATCTCCGCCTGGGCACTCCTTCTTTGACCAACCTATCAAAGTCCAAAAGTGGGCCAACCCTAACCAATGTTTCCTCAAAAATTGGTCGAGGTCCAACAAGCACACACACAGGGAGAAAAAAATGAAGAAGATGACAAGAAGATAGAATCAGATGAACCCAAGGAAGCACAGAACAACCCCAAGAGGTAGAGGATATTACAAATAAACAGGATAACGATGCATATCAAGACACATAGGAAGAAATAAAGAACAAGACAACAAGTCCATCAAAGAAGAAAAAAAATTCAACAATAACAATAGCACACACATAAGTAGGTTTCACTGTCATTTGCCCAAATTCTAGAATCAGTAATAGTTGTAGAGGACATGCTAGGGTTTGTTCGCAAACTAAAGTATGCATATCACGATGTCACAGAGGTGGCTAATTTTCATGATCTTGCACATGAAATTTATATGGAGAGAAAAGGGATAAGTTCATCAGGATTTCCAATATTAGTACCCAAATAATGGATTACAGGGTTGTACAATACATGCATAATGAATTTGTTAGAAATCCCTCACTTTGGAATGGGTAAGGATGTCAATGGCTATGCGGAGAAACTACTAGTGAGAGTACATGTAGTACTTTTTTGGATAGGAATACCTTCCCCATTTGATGTAGGCCTACTTGTAAAGATTACAAGGCTTCCAACAAATGTATTGAAGCTAGAACAATATTTATATGACAAGACAAAGGAAAATACAATTGCAGTGGAAGTAAAAACCCGATTTGGCATAGACAGGGGAAACAAAGGCATGATTATCAAAAATATAAATGAGCCAACAACAATATTCATAACAAATATTATGGCTTGCAAGTTACTAAGAAAATGTCTCAAGGAAGAGGCACCAATAGGAGTGGTAGCAACAATCGTGCAGTGCGCAAAGGGGACAATAATTAGTTTGGAACCATACTTGTTAAACCTATTTTTGGAGTATTGTAGAGATGCGCATGATTTTAGGACATAGTTCCATTATCCTTGGCTTCTCATTTTGATAGCCTTAGTGGCATGGGAAGAACTAAAATACTTAGCCTTATATAACAAGAAAGGAAAGTGTTGCACAACAAGGTATATAACCTTGTGGCAGAATGCATATCCTAAGAAGAGGAAATATAATACCATCATTTTTGGCATGTATCTTGAGAATATGTAGGAAAATACAACATACACATTGAGCATCTCACCAAGAGTGGTGAAGGAGAATGAAGGGAGAGAAAATTTCAAATCATATAGACACAACATGTGGATACAAGTAAGGATAGAACCCAAGAAGAAATGGTTGAAGATGTAGTACTATATCACAGTAGAAGAAGTACAATAGGTGATAAGGGAATAGTCGAATCAATGGAAGGTATCGGTGGATGAAAAGAAAAAAAAAGAGAGTAAGGAACAAGTATAAATTGGACAATCAAGTAGTCCAACAATGAATACCAGGAAATCATAAGAGTGCACTCAGCCTACCGAAAGTGGGGTGAGAGTAAATAACAAGAGGAAGAAGGAAACAGTACATAGGGCCTCAGTACTAGAAAATGAGCACGCAGAAGGAACAAATGGGGAAGCTCAGAAAAATGATAATATCCCTAGACAAAAGGTAGGAAGTGGAGACCTACCATAGGTGAAGAACCCCATGTAGACATAGACAACACCAAAGAGGATATCAATGGCGAAGATAGGAGGACAATGTAAGAAGATGAAGGCATACAAGGAGACCACTCAACTTACAATAACAGAGGATGATGCAGAATTGGTGGAAGACAAAGTGAAATATTGAGGATAAGAAGCATTATATATCGTAGAGTCATAAAGAGAAGAATTAATGAAAAAATTGATGGAGGTTAAATATCTTTTGGAAACCTTACAGATCAATGTAGCACAACAAAAAGGAACAATGTGGTAGGAGAAAACAAATGAAGAAAAGGATATAGTATAGACAACAACAATGGGAAGTGATACTTTCCAAATTAACCAAGATATGCTACAAATCTACAAGGACAAAACACATAAAACCTTAAAGGATATAGAGCAATTGGACTTGGTGTTGTCCAATATTGCAACCAAATAATTATACAAGCTACATATTAGTGTCACACATGAAGTTCAATCAAGGGCCAGGACAAATAAAATGAACTTAGAGACATCCAAGGAGGTAAATGAGACACTGGAGATATCCATAAACTAAGTGCAACTTGAGAGGGATGAAGAAAACAATCTCACGGAGAAAATAGAACAAAGGCTTCAGGAAGTCTTTAAGAATATCTCAGACAACGCATAATTAAATGAGTTAAGTACATAATATAAGATCCAAAAGATAACACATGAACTTTTGAAATTTTGATCTTTGGACATAAACTTTTTGTAAAAAAATTTCATCATTAAATACATATATACGGCTTCTACCAGCTTATTTTGTGTTGTATTATACATGTGATGTCTGATTGGTTCATAAATGTCCCAAGTGTCTATCTAACACATAATTAGCTAAGGAATCAATCAATGTATTTAGACATCTAGGAATGTGCTGATATTTGATATAATCAAAATAATGTTCCAAGAGGTGAATTCGTAAATATACCCATAATAAAGTAGGACGTCGGATAGCATAGACATTACTTAACTGTAGTACTACTAGCTACGAATTGAGTTGTATAAACCGGTGGAAGATATCAAGTGAAATAGCATCAATCAACAATTCAATGACGGTGCTATATTTTGTGATATTATTGGTTGCACGCCTAAGGCACAAACCTCATAGAGTGATAAGTTCGTTTGTAGGTGCGTAAATTGCCCATGCAGCAGAAGCAAGGTTCTGAGTACTATGACTAGCACCATCGACGAAGCCAATGTGGGGTAGAGAAGACTCCAACATCTGGAAACCAAGCACAACGCAAGATAAGCAGTCGAGGGCACAGACCAAATAACGAAAAAGCATACTAAAGTAACACACAAAAAGTATGATACAATAAAATACAAGCACTCATGCACAGATGATATTAAGCATAGTACTTCTTTGAGTACAACCCATTTTTGGGTTCACTCAAAGGGATACCTCACCACATAGCTTAAAATTTTTCATCTCCTAGCATATCTTGATCTTGTTCGTAAAGGAGAACCAGATCACCTTTGGAGAAAACACATGGATTGACATGTTTGTCGTATTGGGCTTTGACACATTTCTTCTGGGCTTCTATAACTAGGGTGGCATCACGACGGGTTTTGTCTAGTTGCATGAGATACAACAGACGCTCTTCTTCAACAGAAGTGTTTGGGAGAAGTTTAACAACTAGTTTTAGGGAAGGTATCTCACATTCAATCAGAAAGATGGCTTCTAGACCATAGACTAACTGGAATGGTGTAAACTCGGTAGAAGACTTAACGGATGTCCGGTAAGCCCACAATGCTCAAAACAACATCGTGTGCGAACTCGTTTTGTGAATCCCTATCATTCGTCAAAGAATGGTAATGAGGACTTTGTTTATTGCTTCAACTTGGTCGTTGTCTTGTGGGTAATAGGGTGTTGAGTTTTCATGGTGAAGACCCAACTTTTCAGTGAGTTTATACATCATGAAGTTTCTAAAGTGGCTACCGTGATTAGTAACTATAGCTTGAGGAACACCAAACCGAGAAATGATGTGATTGAATATGAATAACACTGCAGTATTTTCGGTATTGTCGAATGTTGGCATCGCCTCAGACCATTTCGTAAAATCATGTACGGGTACAATAATGTATTCATTCCCCCCCGATCGAGTGAGGGTGACATGTCATGAAATCAATACCCCATTTTTCGAAAGGACCAACAGAGACCACAGGGTGTAGAGGAGAAGGGTGTGATCATATTTTATTTTTGTAGGTTGGGCAAGCGTGGCATTTTTGGACAGCGATTATACAATCGTTGAATAAAGAAGGCCAAAAATACCCCACTCGTAATATCTTTTGGGCAATAGCATACCCATACATGTGACCACCACATGCTCCAGAATGGTAATCATTTAGGCATTTATCGACTTCGTCAAATGTGAGGTAGTGTCGAAAAACAGAGTCAATCCCACGATGATAAAGAGTGTCCCCAAGGATAATATACTAATGGGCTTGGTAGCGTATTCGATGGAAGTCAATGCTAGACAAATTGGGCTGGAAATTCTGGGTCTGGAGATATATGATTATATCTCCATACCAAAGGTCATCGGAACTGATCAGGAAAAGGGATTCATTGGGTAATGAATCCTCTGCTACATTTTCCATCTCAGAGCAGGGAAGGTCACATATCAACTCGACAAACACCAAGTATTTATTAGAATTAGCGCGTTCAAATTCTAAGTCAAAATCTTGGAGTATTACGGTCCATTCGGAGTATTTTCCCCCTAGAAATTGGCGTGTAAGAATGTGCTACATAGGGTTGCAATTGGAAATCATCGTAGTCTTGCGTAAAAGGATATAGTGTCGGAAATGTTGAAAAACTTGGATGGCCACCAAGGCTAGTTTTTCAACATGTAAATACTTGGTTTCGATAGTCATGAGACTCCAACTCAAGTAATAAATGACATGTTCTTCATGAGAATCGTCCTCCTGGACTAGAACCATAGTGATGGTATAGTCTGAGTCTGCAAGGTAAAGGAAATAATCTCGACTGTAATCAGGTGGGAAGAGTAGTGGGGTACGGGTTAAAGACAGTTTCAAAGCTTTGAAATATTTGTCAGAAGTGGTATCCTATATGAACTCGGAACCTTTCTTGAGCAGTCGCATAAATCCAAGAGTTAGCTCAACATAGTTCAAGATGAAACAATGGAGAAAGTTTTCCTTCCCTTGCAAACTTTGTCACTAGCGAAGTGAGGAAGGAGGAGGAAGATTGAGAATCACCTTGACCTTCAAAGGATCTACCCTGATCCCTTGATGTGTAACAATAAAGCCTAGAAGTCAACTGGATTTTACACAAAAAACACATTTGTGGGGATTCAAACGTATAGGGTAAAACTGACATCGAAGGAAAATGGCACGAAGGTGTGTTGGATGATCTACACGATGCATGGAATGAGCTGGTAAGTCATCGAGATATGGCTTCACAATGTGATTTATATCATGAAAGGCATAAGACATAGCACGTTGAAAAGTTGTGACGACATTCTTTAAACCGAATGGAATTTTTTGGTAGGCGAACGTGCCCCAAGGACAAATAAAAGGGGTCTTGTGTTGGTCCACGGGTATGATATTGATTTGATTATATCCGGAGAAACCATCCATCGGAGAGAAGATTTCACTTCCGATACAGTCATCGACGATCTCGCCAACGAAGGGGGTAGGAAAGTTGTCTTTAGGACAAGCTTTATTAATGTCTCTATAATCAATGCACATGTGGATCGTATCTTGTTTCTTGTTAATCAGAACAAGATTGGAAACCCAGTCAGTTAGAGCCACAGGGTAAATAAAGCCAGCTTTGAGAAGTTTCTCAACTTCAAGCTTGATAGCAGTTGCTTTACATGGGTGGACTGGACGAAGTCGTTGCCAGACAGGTTTAGCACCTGGGTATGTCTGAATCTCATCTACCACAATATCGAGGTCAATACCCAACATTTCTTCATAGCTCCATGCGAAGACATCACAAAATTCTTGGAAAAGAGACTTATAGGTGACAACTTCGTCATGAGAACACGAAGCTCTGATATGCACATTTTCGACAACTCTAGGTTTGATGGATATGTCGAGGGGGATGGTGGGTGAGATATTACTTGAGTTCCCTTCATAGAACATATCGTGTGTAGACTCGGGAACGATAGAAATGACGACAACGGTCGACGGGGTCGAGATTTGTTGGTAACCCTCAATGGTGTGTTGTTCCAGGAAGAGGATGGAATGATGATGTCCATCGTCCCAAGAGGTATCTTCCATGGACATAACAAACATAATCATCTCGTCCATAGGAAAAATGACACAGAATGGATCTGGAGATAAATCACTAAGAGAGGGGGTAGAAGGGGTTTCCGATTGAATGGATTGATAAGTGGATTTGACCATACTCAAAGGAATTTGGTCGCCATAACAAAGATGATCGTCGGGGTTGGGTACTATCCATAGGTCGTAAGACACAGGGGTTTCACGAACAGAGGTGGAGATCATGTTGATCGAGGCGAAAAACAGATGTGGAACATCGGGTGGTGGAATGGGGAAAGTACCCATCAAAGAGGAATCTTTAAGAAGACCCACACTGACGTTCTCATATCTAGGGGGGGGTTATAATGAAAGGTACGTTTCTGGTACGTGCATCGGAGTGAAAGAAGGCCAATTGGTCCACTGTAACTACTTTTCCTTAATGTGGGAAATGTATGACATGGAAAAGAGTGGACACAACTGCACACATGGACTTGATCCAGCTATGGCCAAGTAGAAGGTTGTAAGCGAGAGGAGCTTCAAAGACCTCTACTTCAACGTTGACCATTTTTCCTTCTAACGTAATAGGCAATGAAGGGAGGACACCGTAAGGCTTAAAAACATAGCCATTGAAGGCTTTGAGAATGTTGTGGGATTCAGTTAAAGGAGGAGAGCTGGTGGATTTCCAGCAGGTAATAGACATGACACACATCCAGGCACCCTCATCAATAACTGTTCTACAAATGTTCTTGTCGGAGATAATAACTTGTATTTGGAATGCGAGTTGAGAGGGTAACCTTGGAATGTGATCTTCCAAATCAAAAATTATTAAATTTGTATCAGTAGGGTCGATTCCACCAGTACCTTTCAACAGTTCCTTCCATTGTATAGGACAACTCTAAAGTAATTCGAGGGTTGACATCGTAGATGGTGCTTGGGCCAGATCTTCGATGATACTGTAGTTCTGGGCAACATGTGCATGAGCATTAAAAGAAAATTTTCGGAAAACACCCTTTGGGGGAGGGAAAAGAACTGTATCTAGGCTCGATCATTCGAGATGAAGAGGACCATTGGTAGTTGGAGTCATGGGATATGGTTGGACCAATGAAGGAGGTATTTCATCAACCTTCTCTTTGGAGGAAGAATAATCTTTGGCTCGAGTGGTAAGTTTGATGTCATTCTTCTTTGAATCACCTGTACACATTAAGACATATGATGTATTGGAGGGGGAAGTTTGGTCATGAATGACCAATTGGGCCTCTTGTTGAGAAGGGAAGGGTTGTGACAACATGGTTGGAGTAGGTGGTTTCGGGGTCCCTTGAAGGAACTTAGTAACCTCGGCTCGTCTTGGAAAATCCTTAGTGTAGTGATCATCACCACAAATAAGACAAGGGTATCGGGGTTTGTGCTTATCCTTATCGTCAACATGTTGTGTTTTGGTCTTCTTAGATTGCAGATTATTTTTATCCTCTTTGTTATTACCCTTCCCTTTTTTGGATTTATTTTTTCCGACGAGGGTAGATTGAACAGAGTTCACCTCATAAGTCTTTCCAGTGGGAGGGGTAGGAGATAGAGCATTTTGAACATTAGAGGCAACTGATCTAGGGTTGTTTCTATAGGCTTGGACAGAATGGGGTTGGGCATGGAAAGTTCCAATCACACCGCCAGCTACATGAGAAGAAGCAAGAGTACTTGAAGTAGCATAAGTAGAAGGATGAGGTGCATCAGGGAGTAAGTCGTAAATAGTACCCATTTGTGAGTAAATGAGTTCGAGGTATTGAGCACGACTGATTTCTTATTCTTCTGTGACAACTCCACCCATGACGATGTCACGAGTGATGACGTTCATGAATGATTTCGTGAACCACTCTTCCAACAACTGATCGGGAAGTTCGAGTTTGATGAGACGTCATCTCCGTCGCCTCTCGTGAATGTGATCAGATATATGAGTGGCTTTGGTTTGTTTGAAAGAACTCAAAACTTTGGTTCCCATTTTGTAATGGATCGGTAACTGGTAGTGGGTGAGGAAATCCATAGCGAGGGTGGTGAAGTCAGTGAAGAAGCCTCATGGTAATTCTATATACCACTTCGCGACAGAACCTGTGAGGGTTTGCTAAAAAGGGTGTAAACAAATAGAGTCATCCATCAAGAAGTTGGATGAAAACCAAAGGTGAAAAGTCATTACATGATTGTTTGGGTCCTCTCCTAGTGTACCATCGAATTTAGGGATATCGGATGGTAGTTTGGCCAGTATGGCGGGCCATTGAGGAGAGTGACAGATCAGATCATTTAAAATTCTCAACATATTAGGGAGGTCTAGGGTGGCTAAGAAGGGTAACTGTCTATTCACATGTAGGTACTGGTGACTTTGGGGAGGAAGTCCCATCGGTAGACCACTGGGACCATAAGAAGTTTTCTTATAATGTGAAGATATGAGCAGATTCGGTTGTGGGTGTGGAGGTAATTAATTTATAGGGTTGTAATGGTTGGGGTTGTTCCCTTGAACAGGGGCATGGGGTTGAGCGTTCAAGCCACAAATAGGATTGGACATGCCTGGATATGGTTGGCCTGTACTAGGGGGTATGAAGGAGCTAGCTTGAGGCTGTTGCCCCCCAGTCAAGTGAGGATTATTTTGAATAATATAGTTCCAATATTAGGCCAAGGATGGAGGTATGTTTTTTCCATAGGGTGGGGTAGGTGGGGGTTTCCCTCCAATCGAGGATTGTGTCCCAATTGGGATTTGTCCTGCAAAAGGGGATTGGGTTTGGCCTCCTTGGTGAAATTTTCCACCGACAAGAATCTGGTAATTAGATGTGAAAGACGGGATGGTGCCACTAGGGTCAGTGCCTCCGATAGAGGATGGAAGAGGTCCTCTAAAAGGGGGTCGAGGAAGTGTTAGAATGAAACCGGGAATGAGATGGTGCCTAGGAGTGGAAATTCTAGGAGTCTTGAATGGGATGTGTGTAAGAGAGGGAATAGGATCATTCAACGCATGATATCTGGGGGGAAGTGTTGGGGTGAATCTAAGAGAAATTGACGTGCCAATGGGATATTGGCTAGCCGTTGTAATCCCAGTGTGAGGACGCGTAGTATCTGGACCCATTGTGTAATGGACCGTTTGTAAGGGGATAGTCAAGATGTGGTCAGCTGGCGAAGCGTATGAACCAGGAAAATAATAGGCAGTAGTAAAAGGTATTGCGTCTGGATCAAATGTTTCAGGCAGCTCAGGTGTGACATTGATATCAATGCCTGCTCCTGAACCAAAGAGATCCCATCTAAAAATGCCAGTAGTCCAAAAAGGATCTTGACCCTCAGGTCCTGTGAAAGGTCTGGTTGGTAATCTAGAATACTCAACAACTATTTCTTCGGAAGAATTCACTCAAACAATACATCTCTCAGAGTCGGGAGGAAGTTGAAAGTCCTCTTGAGAATTGGTAATTTAGAACCGTTCTAAAGAGTTATCGCTTTCCACTTATGGAGTGGAAACGTCTTGGACTTCACTCTGTTGAGGAGAGCCCTCCGATGAGTTGGTAGGAAAGGGTTGAGAACCTTCTATATCTTCTGGGGGTAGGCCTTGCATTCTATGTGAATATCGTGGAGGATCAGTTGTGATCGAGTTGAAATATTACGAAAGAAAACCTATGGCCAACTTGGGTAAACAAACAACACAAGCTAGTAAAATCTAGGAAGAAAAACCAAGCAAACAAGACCTTCCAATTCAGAAGTCACTAGTTGGTAATGAAATCCAACATCGTGATGAAGAGACAAGAAGGTGCTGGGATAGGGTGGAAAAGTTATGTTGACGACCTACTTAATGGACTTACACCCTGGTGCAAGCTCCCACACATAATCGTGGGTATACCCTCCAAGGAGCTCGAGTGAGTTTGGCCAACGTTGATTCCAGGTACTGTGGAGATTTACCCCTTCACATTCACCTTATGTAAGACCCTAAGAAGATAGGATACTAAGGTTACTACAAATAATAATGATGTCTGGGGAAACAGTCGACAGTCTGATCCACACGCAAGGGAAGGGTATCTAGCCTGAAATCAACTTGAGATCCTTCCACTCATCATTGTGGGTATACCTTCAAGTGACCCCTGTAATACGTTCAATCTCTACACTGAGATCAAAAAAGCAGGGTGAGTAATGTTGTCAATCTCAATGCGACCTCAGGTTTGACCCTTGTGTGAGAAGGGCTTCCCAGGACAAAATGTTGCAAATGGAATTTGACACTCCTTATCACAAGATACTATTGTGTGTTTTGTTCTTTGGAGAGTGTGTCTCACTGCCTATTCCAAAGCTCTAGCCTAGCTAATGTTGGTGCAAAAGAGCCCTAGAAAAAGTTACTAGTTGAATTTTAAAGTTGCGCAATATTATTAAAGGTTGTTGTTACGCAAAAAGGAGATGGAAATGAAACCAATGTTGTGTAAGACTCTGACCCAACAATGCGTAAAAAGGGATGAATGATACAAATTTTCGTTCGATGAATTCTATCTACAGGAGGGAAAGAGGAGTTTTCTAAAACAATGCAAACTATGATGTATGATCTTTCTTGAAATGTAATATCAAACAATCATGAACAATGTAAATTACCTATTCGTTCTCTTTCAATATTTGAATGCCAATATTTTTCTAATAAATGGTTGCTTAAAAAAAGAAAAAAAAATCTTTAATATTTTATTAGAAACTAAGAAACAAGGATGGAACTAAGAAAAAGTAAGCAACCAATGAAAATGAAATGCTCAACAAACACCCAAATTGATCTTTCAATGAAGACAAAAATAACAAACTGACAAGACCAGTCTCTTCAAATGCACATGGGTAACAATTTTCCAAGTAATAATAAATCGCAAAGGACAATTAATCTCAACTTTTAATCCAATCAAAGGCTCTCGACCAAACAAGCACTCAGATTTCAGAATCGGAGATTATACCCATGTTAAGAAAAGGTCAAGATGTAAAAATTGAGAAAAAATGATCAAGAAGAGTTTTCGATTTCCAAAGAATAATCATTCGCGATATTTGAAGTCAATAAACAGTCAATCACTGGTTAGAGAATTTCTTCCCAAACACACAAACAAATTTGGGCATCTGAAGACACAAAAAGACCTAATCCAAAGTTTTTACAAGTGAGTTCACAGTCTGGCAGTGGGGTACAGTGCAAGAATCATGGATTCTCACAGCCTAGACACAAGAAGGGTGTGATAAGGTTGCACTGAACTGAACATTAGGGTGCAAACTTTAGTGATTCTCGCAGGCCACAGAAAGGTACAATGTGAGAAGGTTTGTAATGAAGCAAATTTTGGAAAAAGGATGGAACTTTTGAGTGAACTTTTGGATCCAGGGAGTCTGTAAGGATCTCCTAAAGACTCAGAGATTGATTGGGAATGAAAAAGGGTAGGTTAAGAGAAAATGGCCAAGAAAAAAACACCAAAATGGATTGTATCCTCAGTGGAGTCACCAATTTTGTTACTAGATTAATCGGTAGATGCAGACACTAATAGATCTCCCTAGATCCACCTGGATCTAGAACAAAACAGGACAAGACATGACTCTTTCTCTAAGTTGAAATCATTGAATCTACTACCGAGAAGGAATGAGTGACATACCTTTGTATCGATTCCTTAGGTCTCTGTTGTTCCTACTTTGCTCCGGTGCTCTTGTGAAGTTAGGTCCAAGACAACACAAACCAACCAAAGTGAAGATAGCAAAATATATTCAATGTCAACCTATGCATATGATCAAGGAGTTATGCAATAAAATAATAGCGATTTTATGGGAAAGGGACATGTTGTTGTATTATATTAAATGAAAGTAGAAGATACAACTAGATCGCCTTGATGTCGCAAGCTTCCTTTTAATGACCCTTGGTTCCAACACACACACTTGCTCTACATTTGCATGAAGAAGATCCATTACAACTTGATAGACAAAATAGAGTCTTCAAGCTTCAATCCAAACAAAGTTCTTCAAACAATTCTCTCCTCAATTCTTCATTCAATCTTGCTTAACCTTTTGCATGAGAAACCTTTCAATATATAGGAGAAGGAGAGATGGTTAAATGGATGAGGATGATCCCACTAAATCTGAGAATTCGGTATGATTCCAAAAATGCGAATGACAACTCATTTTCTAGAAGATTCCCTTCTAGAACCGTAGCAACCTCTTCTCTTTTCCAAGCTTTGAAACAGGTTCGCACCCTACCTATAGAGCATACTGTGAACAGTTCTCACTCCAAGTATAGGTTTTCCTGCGAGAATGAAGGATTTTTTCACCCTATAACATAGGAAGCCTGTGAATGCATCTTAAAAATATGCTTTTTGGAAGAAGACATCAGTCACTTTTCTCAAGCAAAAAATTCCTTATGAGAGCCTGAACACATAACTATAGAGACATCACCAGAGTGACCAAAATAATGTGTAACAATAATATATTGGCTCTGAGTGAGGGACCAATGAATTTATTCCTTCTCATCATGGCTCACCTACAATTCAAGATTCTGCACATGTTCAACTTTTGAGATGTTGAGTTTTTTCTTAAGTATTTTGATTTCATTATCCTTCTTACTCAACAAGTCCTCCATTACTTTGGGATTATTAGGATAAAAACTTAGGAACATCATATTCCTCTCTAGTTATACTATCTGAATGGATTTGTCCCTCACTATTTTTTTCTCATGTCTTAATTTCTTGTCGATCTTCCAATCCAACTCCTTTATCTTTCTCTCTCTTTTAGAGGCCTAGAAAACTCCCTTGTACATTATTTCACTAGTTCACTAAAGTATTTTGTTTAAATCACTGAACATTATGGGTGGCTGGATCTAATGAATCAAATTGTACATTGTGCTCATATACCTATTTATAAAGGAAGAGAAACCTAGATTATGTTTTTTTAATCTTATCTCCTCAATCCATTCCATTATAGGTTTCAAACCAAAGGTGTCATTAGATACTTGTAAGCCTAACTTTTGGAAGGTTTCAACATTATTAAACATTATCATGTGTAGTAAATAAGACTGATATCGGAAATAATTGGCAGTAGGATAAGTTGATATTTGGTAGTTTATAGCCCCATCCAGATATTTAGCATAATCACATTTGACCAAGGTGATGGTACTTACAACACAGAAAGATGACAACAAACCCAAAATAGTTTCATTCACCTCATGATCATTTTCATAACCTAGAATTTGATAGATCAAAGAAACCTCCTGTCTATCTATATATGATAAAACAAAGGATGGGCATGGAGGAGAACCTTGAGGTAAAGGGGCATTTCCAGGGAACAATTTACTGATAAAATTTTCTTTCTCTAACTGAGACAAAGAATGATATTTAATAGGAAGTTGATCTTCAGCTAGGGTTTATGTAGCACCTGGGTCATAAAATGGAAGTATCTGAATAATTGTCTCTCTAGATATGGGATAGATAACCACCGAACCCTCAACAGTCATAATGTGTTCCTTTTAAATATCACAATGCATGGCACACCAATCACAAATTTATGGAAAATTATAAGTCTGGGGTATTATTGATTATATAGTCTCTCAACTTATTAGCATATTTATAGACCCTATTTATTACTTCATATTAGTCTAGGTATGATAGGGAAGGATCAAAGAAATCTCCATTCATGTCTTCGAAATGATCATGAGGAGAAAGTTTCTTTTGTGGGAATACTAAGAGGTGGGGTGAATCAGTATCAATACTTTGATCACTTTTAACCATAATATATAAACTGCAAATTAATAAAAAGTATATCATCAATGTATCAATCAACAATATATCATCAATGTATCATGAACACATAAACATAATCATCACACCATATACACAATACACCAAAATTTACATGGAGACCCAATTGGGAGAAAACCACATAATCCTTTATTATATATCAAAGATTACATTCATTGGAAGCACCAAATTCCAAATTCTCTAGCACCAACTTTAAGGAGGCACCAACCCCTTGATTTACAGGCTACGCCCTGAATTCTCTGGTTCCAAATAGGAGACTACAATCCCCTGATTCTCAGGATCCAACCTGAAGGAAGATCCAACTCCCTATGTTCTTCAGAACCAACCAGAAGGAGGCTACAACCACCTTTACTTTCCCCATCCTGTAGCCCTAAAATATAAATGTAGACCAACTGTCACTACCAATGTCAGTGCCACTATAATGCCTCTGTAACTATCACTATATTTTTCAATGCCATTTTCACTTTCATTGCCTCTTCCACATCAACCTGTAACTTGTCAACTTGTCACTATATATGACCTATCATTGTACCATCAACATGTAGTTTTCATTGTATCATCAACCTGATATACCAAAACATATACCATACTATGCATCAACTGTGTACCAAACAATGGAGTATAATATGCATCAATCATGTATAATATGATATGTCAGTTGTAGATACCATAACATCATATAACATGTACTTGAACATCAACCACATATAAAACCAATACCATATACCATATCAATGATGTGTACATATCTACCATATCATCAATGAAGTGCCTCAAAGAACCCAAACATATGCCTCATCCATATAATGCCATACATCAACATCTGAAAGATGAGACAAAACAATCATAACAAAACAAGATTCAAGAATATACCTCTATAAACCATGTATCCAAGATGTACCTCAATCATGTGCCAAACCAAAAAAATCATGTATAACCATCACAACATGCACATAATCATACCAATACCTATGCAAATGACCTGATACTCAACATATCTTAATTGTAAGCTCACTTATGACTTCTATGACCTGGTATCAACATAACCCCCAAAATTGTCCTGTCCTTGTGGGACTAAGACATCCTGTCACGTGAGGCCTCCCATGATGATCCATAAGCAACCCACGGGGGTGCTTCTCGTGATACTGGTAGTCTGACCCATGGGGGCCTACCAAACTAGGGTTTCGTTAGAAAATGTCACTCTCCTCTACAACCACGAAACTACCACACTCATCTCTTGTCGCTACCTAATATTTCTCCATCACTAACTTGAAAAAAAAATCACTAGTTCACTAGAATATGTTCAATAGAATGACTGAGTGAATGTACTTGTGAATGACTCCTTGGATTGTATTTCTACCTTTTTTTAGTAACCTCTCTCCTTAACTGTAGGGGAGTCTATACATTCTTTTTACAACTACTTTACCCTTTCATTAAATACTTGTAACCAACTAGAGGCTTCTAACTTCACAAGGCCATAACTCCTCAACTGTGAGGAACTATGTGGTGTACCACCTATCACCATAAACAACATGACAAGTACTATCCCTTCATGAGTGAGTTACCTACATTTATACCACACTTCATCACCATATTACTAAACCAATTTCAGGTCCCACAACCATTCTTTTGAGGCCAGTGGACTTTGCTACCAGACTTCTTAAGGGGTTGACATCAATGAATACCAATCTTTCAACAATATCCCCCTTTGTAATTGATGGAAAAAATGATTTCATGGTAACACTCACGCTCCTTCTCATTCTCCCCCTATAACCATTTCCTGTAACCATCACTCCCCCTGTGACCACTGTTCCCCCTATATTCATGTATTTTTTCTCTATTTCAATGCCTTTGTTCTCTCCCCCCCTTTGATATCAATGGAAAAGGGTAATTATCCATTTTTCTCTCTCTCCCCCTGTCGATTAAGGTTGGTTGTCATTGATGTAAACCCTTGAAGAAAGCCCCACAACAAAAAATTTTGGGTAATGGACCCAAGATTATTTGATGTAAATATGACTCATTATTGTCTTGTCATGGTTGATAAAAAGTAAAGATGAATGAACTCCAAAGTGGTCCCCTTATAGTGAAATCCCTCACGGGAATATGCTTTGCAGAGTAAGAGAACCCATTCTTAATTGTGGAATAATGAGATCATATATGGATAGTTCTTTTCATTCCATTTCCGTTGGTATGTGGAATACCACATAACTCCTCACGGTTATAGACTTATGGCCATGAGAAGTTGGAGACCCCAGGTTTGGCTAATGGACCCAAGTTTGTTTGATGGATAACCATATGAGTTATGATATATATTCAGATAATACTATTCTATATGGATAGTACATGTCATTCCATTTATGTTGGTATGTGGAACGTCACATAACTTCTCACGGTTTGAGAGTTATGGCCTTACGAAGTTGGAGGACCCTCATATGTCATCT
>SNQJ01S0033102.1:314954-339573 GCA_010110895.2 Picea sitchensis | reverse complement strand
GAGTAGTTGACACATGATTGGTACATACTTGGTACATGGTTGGATGCACTTGTTTATGGTATAGGTTGATTACAAGTTGTTTGGTACAGGTTGGTGCATGGTTGATGCACTTGTTTATGGTACAGGTTGTTTACAGGTTGTTTGGTACAGGTTGGTGCATGGTTGATGCACTTGTTTATGGTACAGGTTGATGCATGGTTCAGATTTATTGGTACAGATTTACAATGGTATATCTCACAGTGATAGTGTGACAATGGTTCCATCATTCTACTTCTACTTCAGGGCGGTTGGACATTGCAAGGACAGGTGGTTGTAGCCTCCTTCTGGTTGTACCCAGAGAATTGGGGAGTTTGATCTTTCCTTAGGTTGTAGCCTAAGAAACTAGGGGGTTGGAGCCTCCTTCCATTTGTAGTTGGAAAAGAAAGGAATTTGGTGCTTCCAATGAATGTAATTCTTCAAGACATATAAGAAAAAATATTTTGTGGTTTTCTCCCGATTTGGGTTTCCACGTAAAACACTAGTGTAATGTGTATGTCTGTGATTGTTTATTTCTTATTTCTCATTATTGGATAATAATTCTACATTGATATAACATTTGAAGAAAAAGGATTATAATTACGCTATTATTGATTCACCCCCCCCTCAGTAATCCAACAATTGGTATCAGAGCAGGTTCCTTCAGAAATCAATTTAACCATTGAATGGTAGATCATGGAGAGTACCAGCTCGTATAAAAATGGAATACCACAGTTTGATGGACAAAAGTATGTTTTTTGGAGAATAAGGATGAAGACATATATATATGCATAGGGATTTCAAGTTTGGCAATCAATTCTAGATGGATACACAGCACCAATAGTTCCACCAACAAAATACAAAGAAATGAAACTCGATGAGAATAATTCCAAAGCCAAAAATGCACTTTTGAATGCTCTCAATGATACGGTATTCACCAAAGTTGCACATTGTAAATCTACTAAAGAGATTTGGGACAAGCTTCGAAATATTTATGAAGGAGATTCAAAATTCAAAGTAGCAAAGATTCAAACTTACAGAGGTCAATTCGAACAACTAAAAATGAAGGAAGATGAAGATACCATAAACTACTTCTTACGAGTCGATGAAATATTGAATGAAATCATAGGACTGGGAGAAGAAATTGAAGAATCTATAATTGTTCAAAAGGTACTAAGATCTCTTCCTATGAGATACAACCCTAATATATCAACATTATAAGAAATATTGGATCTAAATTCAATAAGAATGGACAAACTGGATGGAATCTTCACAACATATGAGATGAGAATTAAACAGGGAAATCTAGATGTGAAAGAAGCAGCCTTCAAAGCATCGAAAAGATAAAAGAAAAAGAAAAAGGAACAATAAGAATATAGTAGCAGCAACGACGTCTTTGAAGATGATGAAGAAGTGGACAACTTCGTCAAAATACTGAACAAGAGAACCAACAATAGGTATAGAGGTAAGCTCCCTTTAATTTGTTTTAATTGTGATGGTATTGATTATTTTTCTAACAGATGTACTCATAAGAAAAAGAGAAATAATGAAGGTTACTCAAAAGGAAAACACACATATAAAGGAAAAAGAACTACAAATAAAGTTTTCAAGAAAAGCTTATACACCAAAGAAGACATCTCATCATCAGATGAAGATGAAGTCAATGACAGTGAGACCAGGAAGAGTTCTATGCATGGCAGTAAAAGACTCTGACAAAGAAGACTCCAAAGAAGAATATGAATAAGATGAAGAAGAATGTGAAGAGGTCGAAGAAGATATTGAAGAGGCAGAAGTTGACTATTGAGAAGAATTAATGTGTGCCATAAAAATTATTAGAAGAGAAAAGAATAAAAACAAGAAACTACAAGTAGAAGTAGATTAAAAAAAAGGACACTTGAGAACTAGAACAAATGATCACAAAATTGAAGGTTCAAATAGAAGAAGATAAAAGAATTGAAGAATCACTCAAAGAACAACTAGAAGAAAAAGACATGATCATCGAAAACTTGGAAGAATATATTCTCACATTAAGAAAGGATATTCAAAAGAAAAATATGCAGAATAACTCAAAAGTTTTGGATTTCATTATCAACAGTCAAAAATCTCATCTTGAAAATTTTGTACTTGGATACAATCAGAAAGAAAAGGGATCAATATCCAAAACAACAGAGCAAAAAACAAATCCAAAAAGCTATGCAAAAACAATCATAGGGGACAAGAAGTTATACAAAGAAGATTACAGGGACACTCCTCCACGGAGAAGATTCAGATTTCAGAATCAACAACATACAGATAGGCCTCAAGAAGAAGAAGGATTCATAAGAGAAATTCCTTTCATAATATCTTCAACTCCCAGGATCAATAACAACTTTGAGAGTCATACACAAAGGGGTTATTCAAGAAGACCTAGTGAAACACAAAGAAGAATTTACAGCAGGTTTGAATCCTTGAGCACTGAAGTGGAATGTTACAAATGTAACAATTTTTGACACATGGCCAAAGATTGAAAAATGGCAGTCCTTCCTAAAGAACCTCAACAAAATAACAACAGTCACAGACAGGAACCTCAGAAAACGACATGGATAAGAAAGAAAGATCAATATAGCAATGGAGAATGCACAATTTCTCTAAAAGATAAGAAGAATAAACGCGGTTGGTATGTTGAAAGTGGGTGTTCAAAACAGATGACAGGTGATAAATACAAATTTCTTACATTACGAAAGGAAAGAAGTGGATCAGTCTCCTTCGGAAATGAGAATTCATCCAAAATCATTGGAGAAGGCACAATCCGAATTGGGAACAAGAATGAAAAGGCACAAAATGTTCTACTAGTAGAAGATATGAAACATAATCTTCTAAGTGTGAGTCAAATGTGTAACCAAGGTCATAAAGTTACTTTCGATTCACAAAAGTGTGAGATAAGAAAAGAAGGTTTAGGGAAATTGGTCGGTACAACTGCAAGAACTTCAAACAACATATATGCGTTAAGTGAAATTGGAAATGAAAAGTGTTGTCTAGGAAAGGAATATGAAAGTTGGCTATGGCACAGAAGAATGGGTCACATTCATTTTTATAACCTTGTCAAAGTCAACAAAAGAGAAGCAGTCAGAGAAATTCCCCATATCACAAAACCAACCAACACTTTATGCAAGCATTGTCAACAAGGAAAGCAAACAAAGACCAGGTTCAAATCAAAGGAATATTCAACAATAAGACCACTGGAAATTGTGCATACTGATCTAATTGGAACAACTAGAACAAAGGGCTTAAAATGTGAGAGATACTGTATGTTATTAGTTGATGATTATACAAGAACGACTGCATTTTTTTTTCTCAAGAACAAGTCAGAGGCTTTTGAAAACTTCAAGTTCTACAAGGAAATGGTTGAAAATGAGATGTACTCAAGAATCAAATGCTTGAGATCAGATAATGGAGGAGAGTTCAATTCAAAGGGATTTATGGACTATTATAGCAATCATGGAATAAAAGGGCAATTCTCTGTTGCTTGGACACCTCAACAAAATGGATTCGTTGAAAGAAAGAACAGGACAGTACAGGAAATGGCTCGAACAATGATAATGGATTCCAAATTGACAGATATATTTTGGACATAGGAAATGCATACATCAGTTCACATTAAAAACAAGGTAATGCTCAGAAACAAAACTGATAAAACTCCCTACGAGCTATGGAAAGGAAGACCAACAAATGTGAAGCACTTCAGAGTTTTTGGAAGAAAATGCTAGATCAAAATAGAAGATGGAAAAATGGGAAATTTTGACTCTCGTGTGGACAAAGGAATACTTGTTGGTTACTCAAGTACAAGGAAAGCATACAAGTGTTACAATATAAGATTAAACCAAGTTGTGGAAAGCATCAACGTAACAATTGATGAAACAGGCAAACCAAAATCAAAGGAAGAAGAAAACAAATCAATGGAACAACTTTTAGAAGAAGAAGCAAAAGATGAAGTAGAAGAGGAAGATGAAGAGAATCCAACAGAAGAAGAAGAGAAAGTTCATAAAGTATCTCCAAATACACCTAAAAAATGAGTACAGAAGAATCATCCTTCAGATCAGATTATTTGAAATGAATATGCAGGAGTTGAGACTAGAAGAAAAATCCATTCACCAGAACAAACACACCTAGCACTCTTATCTACAATTGAACCAAACTATTTTAAAGAAGCCAACAAGGATGAATTTTGGAATAAGGCCATGGATGAATAATTGGATCAAATAGATAAAAATGACACTTGGGAATTGGTTCCAAGACCAAAGAATAAGAATTTGATCGACACAAAATGGGTTTTTAGGAATAAATTGAATGAAGATGGGCAGGTTACAAGGAACAAAGCTATATTGGTATGTAAAGGATATGCATAAATTGAAGGAATTGACTTTGAAGAGACATTATCCCCAGTTGCTAGAATGGAAGCATCCATTTACTTTTATCTTATGCATGCTCAAAAAATGTTAAAGTATATCAGATGGACGTAAAATCAGTTTTTCTGAATGGGGAAATTGAAGAAGAAGTCTACATTGAACAACCAGAAGGATTTCAGTTGTCAGAGAACACAAACTATGTATGTAAATTAAAGAAGGCCTTGTATGGTCTAAAATAGGCTCCTAGAGCATGGAACTCCAGACTGGATAAGTATCTGCAGCAGGAAGAGTTCAGAAAAGGAAGTGAAAACAACAACCTCTACATCAAGGTATGTCAAGGTAATATTTTATTAATTGAATTTTATGTTGATGATATTATTTTTGGTAGTGATGATGACAGGTTAAGACAAAAAATTGCAAAAGACATGCAAAATGAATTTGAAATGTCATTACTTGGAGAACTATCCTTCTTTCTGGGACTTCAGATACGTCAAAGCAACCAAGGAATTTTTATTTCTCAAACAAAGTATATCAGAGAAATGCTAAAAAGGTTTGGAATGGAAGATTGCAAACAAGTTACCACTCCCATGAAAATCAGTTGTAAGTTGAGCAAATATGATTATTGAATGTCTACAGATCAGAGGCAATACAGGTCAATGACTGGAAGCCTAGTATATGTGACAGCATTCAGACTAGATGTAATGCAAGCAGTTGGACAGGTGGCATGATTTCAAGCAGTACCAAAGGAATCCCATGTGTTAGCAGTAAAGAGGATTTTCAGATATCTCAAAGGAACATAAGAGTTTGGATTATGTTTTCCAAAAGGAAAAGATATATCACTTATTACCCACACAGATACAGATTGGGCAGGTTGTATTGATGATCGATGAAGCATCAGTGGAGCAGTGTTCTACTTAGGTGATTGTTTGGTATCATTGTTATAACCCTAACTTGCACCATACATGCTTACCTGGAATCAGGCCATCTCATGGCCCTTCTTTGCCAAGAAACTACTGAACAACTCTTCTAAAAATCTCCATTTTTAAAAGTCCATGCTAGATAACCCACTACAGCCCGCGTGGATCTACAGTGTCCATGCTAGTTGGCCCACTACCGCCCACGTGGAACTTCAGAAGCATGAAAAAAGGAAAGTTTCCAACGGAACACACAACTTTGGGTGAGTTAACTAAAACTTCCAGCAATGCATGGCCGAGGGTTCGTCCAAATACCTAGCTTCTTCTAGCCTATAAAAGAAGGGTTAGGGGTCCCATTCGGAGGTGGAAAATAACAGTAAAGAAACTCCTCCCAATTGTACTTTCCCATTTTCCCAACCCTTTATCCATCCTTGTGCAAAGAGAGGTACATAGCAAAGAAGTTGGAGGACATTTGAAGAGGATCCTAGGATCAGGTTCACAGAGCGGTGGCCAGTCTCGACATTGTAAGTTGATTCATTAAAGTTAATAATAAAGAAATGTTTTTCCCGTCCCACTATATGAGTTCTTCATAGCTTAGTGAATATATGTTTGAATCTCTAACCCATTAATCTATAGAACAAATACATGTAGAGTTTGTTTCTTGTTTTTTACGTAGGTATGTCTTGAGATGATAGTTGCTAACAAGTGATCAAGCGTGAAGAAGGATTGACATTGAACGTCTATAACAAGTTATGTTTGTTTAACCATGCATTTGCTTAAAAGAAATGGGGATTAGGTCTAGGATGACGGTAGAAAGTAGGATTAATTTGGTCTTATCTTCATGCATAATATAACCCTAAATGCTAGTCCGTAGGGGGATTTCTCACCACAACATAATTGGCGACCATACTGGGGAAGTCTGTAGGGTTCCTGGGAATATTTTTGGATATTTTTAAAAGATTGGTTTTCTTTCCTATTTTTTGAAGTTTCTGCAAAGTCTGAGCTAACATAGATTTTGGTCTTCCATACCAGCTATCTTTGTTTCTTTGCTTGAATGCATTTTTTTTCGAGACCCACAGAGGTACACGTGGCCTACATAAGGTCTACACGTGTGTACCCATGTTCTATTTTCTTATATCTTACATGTAAACACTAGCTGAACAAGTAACAATAGCGTGTATGAGTCCAAAACAAATTAGAGGCAGTCATCCTCTTCCCTGTCAGAATCAGTCATTCTCAGAGGTTTTCTGGAACTCTTTCTAGTCTTGTATGTTTGTAGTCTATAGTTTAGGGTTCACCTCAGATTGGTTTGTTCTATGGATTTTTCCTTACATTGTTTTCTTTTTTCTGTTAAAGAAAGTTTCTAAGCCTTCAAGAGATCCTGGTTCTCAGTACCAGTGGTATCTTCCTGGTTTGGATTGTATGTTTTTAATTTGTTTCATAGTTTCAGATATACATGCGGCTTGTATAAGGCCAACACGCGTATACACGCGCTCTGACTTTACATAGCTCATGTGCAAATGCTTGTTGTTGAACTGTCATTTGGGTGCTTGTGGATAATTTTTTGTTGAAGGTGAGGCAGTCATCATTTCCTTTGACAGGAGCTATGCTTCTCAGGTTTCTTTGGGTCTTTTTCCTAGAAGTTAGTAGCTTAGATTTGATCTCAGCCTTAGTTTTCTTTTTTCATTTTAAAGTTTTCATCAAAATTTTCTTTAAGGTTTTTAGACAAGTGTGAGAGTCCTTTTTTAAGTTGCTAGTGTGTGATTTCTTGAAGTCATTCTTTGCGATATGTGATTAGGCCAGAATGTTTTCTTGGTTTTTGACTTGTTGATATTTTTCCTTTTTGCTTTGTGAGCATTCAAATAATATATATATATATATATATATATTTCATTTCTTTGTTTGGTTGAAAAGTGTTGTTTTTCATTAGTAACCATAGAAAAGTATTTTCTTTCATAAGTTCTTGCCATTTTACTTAGATCGTAAGTAGATCGTAGTCGAGTGAAATCCTGATTTGAGTTTGCTACTCAAAAGATCTTAGAAAAAATTTTAAAAATTTGAAAAGTTGTTGAAAATTTGCGTTAAGTGAAGGTTTTTTGTGTCCATCTTTCTGTTCATTTTTTACTTTCATCTTTCAAACATCACTAGTTTCACTTTCATAACCTTTTACATAAGACAATCCATAAAATTAATGCTAAATCTAAAAGTCATTAGACTTTTATGTTTGTAGGGTTAACCAACTAGTTCAGGATTAGGGCCTTGGATTAGGTTGGAGAGGAAACTCTTCAAGGCCATTAAAATCAAACATTGGAGTCTGAGTTAGGGAGTGTCAAAGTCCAGTATCGTGAAATTTATTTGGGACACCCCTCTAACAAAGGGGATAAACACGAGGTCATGGGTAGAAAGGTAGTGGAGATAATCCCTTCAAAGCTGGAGCAATTGTAGTGGAGAACACATATAAAGGGCTTGTTTTGGAATTTCGTCGATTGCATTTGCCAAGGGGATTCGTGGGTCTTGAATCCATTCGAGGTCCTCAGTTGTCTTCCAGAACATTTTCTTTCGATACCCTTGACAAGTTTCGAGTTTGATACCCTACTCATTGTGGTCTACCCGACTTTCGACTGTACCTGCCTGGTGAATGTTCACGCGCTGACAACCTAGTTGCTTATCTTTTTAGGGACATACACAGGTGACTATGGGGGTATACCATGGTACCTAGGAAAGACATCAGGCCACACTTTGTAGAGTATACCCAGAGGGTGCTTTCGTGTTCGAGTTGTGTTATCCCCGATTTCTAGGGATAACTAGGAGATCATGTCTCGAGGCCTACAGGTCCTAGACATGGAGTACTGAGAGCAGGATTTACCTGAGCATGGCCCTGGAGGGCCCACCTTTCTTCTCTTTCATAAGATTTGTCTTATCAACAACAACAACAACCATCACCTTCGGCTTGGACTTGTATCGGAGAAGACTCTTGCTGCATGAGGTAATTGGTCCAGGTATCATGGTATGTGTCATTTTTTATCATTATAACCTTTAGATATATGCATCAAATTCCTTTTGTTTCTGACAACTGCTTGGATCTTACATTGACCCGCTTGACCATGGTTGGGGGGATTGACAGGGTTCCCTAGAAAGCTTGTACCCATAGCTTTTGGTTTGCCACCAGGGGTTTTCTGAAGAGCCATCATCCGCTCCTGTCATATCACCACTTTTACATCTTATTTCCCACTCATCTTCCCCATTCCCCTAGTCCGGGCATTAGGATGATCTTTTTGTGGGGTTACACCTTATCTCATGGGAAGAAGGCGCTAAAGGCCCAGAAGGTAAAAGCAGCTGGTAAGAGATAAAATCCATAAAAATGAAACCTAGATATGCCTCGCCCAGGGATCCCCGAGAAGGCAATAAAAAGCCTCTCAGCAAGAAAGAAGAGGGACCTGAAGAAAAATAACAAAACAAGACCTAGCCAAGAGGATAGGGGGTCTCATCACGAGCCATCCTATTATGTTCATGGGTACCTAGCAATATGACATTTCCATTATCTGGTTACCATGCCAGGGCAGTGACCTTTGGTTGCATGGCCAAGGGAAAGGGGGTCTCATCATGAGCCAACCTTATCATCTCTATGAAAGTACTTGTGGGAAACACTGTCATCTCTGGTAATCACGCCAAGGCAGTGTCCTCTAGTTAGACCTTGAAATAAATAAGAAAACGCAATAAATAAAAGAAAGAATAAAGGCAATAAAGGGCTTGGAAAGAATTGCATCCATGACAGGTACAACTCGCCTTCTACAAAGGCACCCACAGGTAATATCGTACACCCTTGTCTTTCACTCTACCCATATGTTTGGACATCCCTTTACCACATCACCTTGTTTTACATGGCTTGGATGATACCCTCTGGAGACTTTCCTTTTCTTATGGATGTTGGCCCAATAGAGTATTTTGTCTTTTTCTTCGTCTTTGTATTGTAGGTCATTGTAATATCTTTGAGCTATTGAATGATATATCAACGGTTTGTATGCATGTATTTGATAAAATTAATGATGAAATGTGATTGACATTGCTATGATCCTTGTGACTGATGAGCCCATGGAGGGCGAATTTTTTGATGTCCAGGACCATGTTTGATGGAAAGGTACCAGTTGGACCGGTACACATGGCGAGATGATTAGATTGGACCTCCATGGGGATGAAGAGCCCATCAGATGGTTTTTGGGACCCCATCAAGGGTAGAGATAGGATAGAGATTGGTCAAGCCTTTATACATGAGAAGAAGAAGGACGTTCCACCCAGAACACTTTGACTGAGCCCAGCCCAGGGGGGTTGACCCACTTCAGATAAAACATTTTCCTTTTGATGGACATGATGTCACCCAGGAGGCCTTGATGCCACCTTAAGCATGTGGCAATTTGATAGGATGTTTGCACATGTGGCAGCTTGGAGGATCCCAGAAAGGGCTAACGTCTGACTTTTAGATGATGGACTAGCCCCAAAAAGGGCCTAACGTCTCTCTCAAAGGGGCTTGACATCTCACCTTTTGCTCATTTATGTATTTTACTTAGAAGTTAATGTAAAAACAATATGATTTTGGTTTGTAACCTTGTCGGCTATTTTTAATGACCTAATTTTAATTAAAGGTCATGATACACTATATATTGAGGATGCTTTTCCCTCATTTGGATATAACACACAACTCACTCTCTTGTGAGGTCTGATTTTTGCGCCCTACTTGGGTATTTGGTCTTTTAAAGTGAGGTGCACTTGTTGATGGAAGGAGTTTCTTGGAATGTTTGTCATTTCTCTTGAAGGAAGGTTTACAACTAGGGTTTGCATATGCTTTTCATCATGATATGTAAGTTATTTTCTTGCAAAACTTCTTAATTGAATGGTTGTAGGTTTATAATTCTTGCATTTACTTATAAATTTGCTGATTTTAAAACCCTAGGTGACAAGTACACAAGTAGGTCCTTGTCTCATGTCCCCTTAGAAAGAAATTTTCAGCCACTGAAGAAGGAAGAAAGAGCCTATCATTTTCTACACTCTTCTCACTTCTTCCCTTAAGCTAGCTTTGATTTTAAAGGTTAAAAGGAGGGTGACGTCCCAGGGCTAGGTTATCTAGGCCTAGGGCCATCCATCTTCTAGGGTTTTAGTGATAGAGGCTTGCCATTGCAACACTCTCCCTCACCTGATCCTCTTGTTTTGACTCTTCTCATATGCTAGCTGTTTTGCCAAGGTTGACCTAAGGAAGGAGGAAAGAGCAGGAGGCCTTGTATAAGCAACACCAGAGTGAGCCTCTTTCCCCTAGGGTTTTGATTCTAGGGCCCTGCCATTGTAACACTCTAGAACCCTTCTCTCTTGTCCTTAGCCTTCATATCTTCAAATTTGCGTCCTGTCCTTATTTGAATCCATATACCCTTAGGCATTGATCTCAGACACACAACGTTGAAGTGATAGTGCTCAAAACAACTCTCAAAACTTTAAATTTTGAAACCCTAACTAACTAGCTAACCCTAACTAGGCTGACATCACACTTGGTTATTCCATCTTGACGCAACAAATTTTGATGATAAGCAATTAGATGATGATTGAAAACATTTATTGAATAAATATTGGTTAGATACATTGTTGATTACATCATCTCAGTAGATATTGATGAATTGATACTTCTCCATTGCTATATTGACAAAAGGTTCATCTCATTAATATCTATTGTTTCACATTGCTTATATATTATTTGTTAGATAGTCACATGAAGTACTAAATCACTGAATTATAGCCTGCATATATTATTTGCTATTGTCTTGTTCCGGGCAGGTGTTCTCATTTGGGCACACTTCTTTATTGGTTGATTAGCCGGAATTTCTGACCTTGGTGGTAATCTGTGAGGAGGAACTTTTGCCTTGTCCTTTATACTTCAACCTCTTCAAAACCCTAGGTTACCGGGGGCGTATCCCCTGGGTTAACCTCCCTAAATAGAAAGAACCTCCCCATTGAGGTGACATTGGGTGGGGAAGATTCATGTTACACCAGTTTGGCCTCAATCCTCTAGCCTTTTGACCTAGCTACAAACTATGCGATAACATTTTGGTGTTGTTGTCGGGGAACACTAAGTCAATTCTCCTCAGACAACAAACCTTTTTGGTAAGCCTTGCCTCAGAGCCTTATCTTACAAGCTTACCTGGCGACTCCACTAGGGTGTGTTTTCCCTTTTCTTTGATGATTTCAAGTAAATCATCTAGTGACTCCACAAATAGAAAATGACGACTCGTAGTGGGTGTTAGTATATACTTTCATCTGCTACTGTGAGCTCCACAAATCCTGTCACCCCTGTAAGTTCTCCCAAATGGTCTCATAAAGAAATCTTTGGTCCTTTAAGCTTACCTAACACCCAAGTGGGGTTACATGATCTACCCAAGAAGGTCGAGTCCTGGATACCTAAGTTCTTAGAGGAAGATGGATCCTATGGAAACTCGCATTGGACCGACTTCTGTGATGCTTTCTAGTTTCACCAATCCAGACAAGAACACCCTGATGTATTTTTTAGGATCTTTGTGAGCTCACTCACTGGAAGTGCCAGAAGATGGATTAACAAACTCCCGAAAGGAAGCATCAAAAACCCTGAAGATATTGAACAAGCCTTCAAGAAAGATTGGTGTGAGAAAGAAAGCATGGATTCCCTTTACTCTCGATACACTAATATTTTCAAAGCCTCTAGCGAGGGCATTAGGGATTTAAATGATAGGTTAAACCTTCTACTCAAGAAGATTAGGCCTAGTTTCTCAGAAGAAGCTATCCTCCAAAACTATTTGAACTCGTTGGAAGGATTTTTGCAGTTTACTCTCAAAGATCTGTCACCCTCGACTCTAGAAGAAGCACAATACTTTTCTTCTCAGATTGAGAATAACCTTGAGTTTGAAGACTACATTCATCAAGTCAATCTCTCGCACAATAATGACCCCAGGGAATCTAGTGATGAGGATGTCACCAAAGCTGAGCTTAAGTTCCCAGAAATTCTTGAAGTAAACCTCATGCCTCCCAAAAGAAAATGGAACACAACTTTCTCAAACACAAGCAATGTTCTAAATGTCTCAAGACAACATGAACCATTCGAGGATTCGAGCATGGCCACTCACAAAAAACCTAACTTTGAAGATTCCTTGTTTGTCTTGGACACACAGATGTTAGAAGATCAAGATATGAGTGAAGTTGATAGGTCTGAAGAAATCGATCCAAGCATTAGTATGTCATGTATCCTGCAAAGGGTTAAAAGGATTTGTGAAATGTTGAAAATTTATATTCTAAAAAAATGAGACTCGGATGACCAATTACCTTTTAAGGGGATTCCCACACTATTACATACTGGTCATTCTGAGAAGGATGAAAAAACACCCTTTTCAGTGGATCCATACTTGTTTCAAGATTGTCCCACTTTTCCCTTGATAGGAGAAGACCTAGATTGGGGTGATTATCCCGATGATGCCTCTGATACCTCGGAAGATTCATATGAAGATGGATATCCAGTACAGAGAGTAAGTAATTTCATTGAGTGGAACGAAGATTTTTTCAAAGACATAGAAGTTCCAAGCGCCATCATTGTGGATGAAAACCCTTGGTGTTTTCAATGCAGTGAAGCACATTGGGAACATGAGTGTCCTTATAGTAGTGGTGGTCATCAACAATTAAACAATATAGAATACTTCATAGAAGGCCCTCAAATAAATATCACCGCTGAGGAGCATCAAGAGGCCATGAAAGAAGTAGCCAGGTCAACCAAGATGGTGGTAATAAACAAACTAGACCAGGAATCAAAAGAAAAGCTAAAGAAACAAGAGTTACAAGTGTATAGAAGAAAGAAGTTGGACCAACCTTCCACTGACCAAACAAAAAACCCACCTGTGGATGTGATCTTTCCTAAAACATCCAATATTGAAAGGGTTAACCTGAATTTTGACCTTGAAGGGGCATTATCCAAGATGTTTGTAACCATCCCTTTGAGAGAAGTCATCAAGGTACCATCTATCAAAGAGCGATTTGACAACTTTTTCCAAGGATCAGATGGACCATTGAAAGATGGAACTATTGGTCATATCTAGAATGTACCTGTAACTACAACTTATGTGCAAAAGCCCAGTGATTCCATCAAAGATGACAAAGCACATGAAAAAACTGGGCCAACTCCTCATAAATATTCTCCAGAAGATATGCCTTTTCCAAAGGAGGAAAATTCGAATAAGATTAAATGGCGTAAGAAAGAAGAATACCAACAACTCATGGACGAGCTCAAAGCTAAGGAATCAAAGACTGCAAAAATACTAAAGAAGGTGGAAGATGATGCACAGATCCATCCTTTGCAGCAGGAAATATTTATAGCAGAATCCCACCCACCTCCCTCTACACAATACACCAGGGTTATTCCAGGAACAACCAATTTCAGATTCAAAGAGTACAAGGAGGGAGACGTGGTTTGGATGTGGGATGCCAATAAAGGGAAGCCTACTAATATCACAGGAAACAATCATTTTTGGCTTGGCCCTTTTAAGGTCATAAGAAAGTCAGTTAATGACTCTTATTACCTATCTACACTGGAGGGACAAAGGCACACGGTGCCTATCAGTGAACGCCTCCTAAAACCCCACCAAGATGGGGTGACCTGATTTCACAGGTAAGTACAGGTAGGTAGGCATTTTTTGTGTATTATACCATTTTCATTTCATGATAGTTGCTTCCTCACTTGCACATTGATTGTTTTATTTCAGTCATATACATATATATATATATATTGTGGGGTGGAAATACCACCCCACCTTTATTACTAATTCCCTTTCGAGTTTGATCAGGTCTGCAAGTTATACCATAGATGTTGAGGTTCTCATACACTCTACGATGAGCACATGTCCCCGAGTTGGAGCCAGATGTTATCTTCGATTTCTAGGGATAACTAGGAGATCATGTCTAAAGGCCTACAGGTCCTAGACATGGAGTACCGAGAGCAGGATTGACCTGAGCATGGCCCTGGAGGGCCCACCTTTCTTCTCTTTCATCAGATTTGTCTTGTCAACAACAACAACATCCATCAACTTCGGCTTGGACTTGTATCGGAGAATACTCTTGCTCCATGAGGTAATTGGTCTAGGTATCATGGTATGTGTCATTTTTTATCATTATAACCTTTAGATATATGCATCAAATTCCTTTTGTTTCTAACAACTGCTTGGATCTTACATTGACCCGCTTGACCATGGTTGGGGGGATTGACAGGGTGCCCTAGCAAGCTTGTACCCATAGCTTTTGGTTTTCCACTGGGGGATTTGTGAAGAGCCATTGTCCGCTCCCATCATATCATCACTTTTACATCTTATTTCCCACTCATATGCCCCATTCCCCTAGTCTGGGCATTAGGATTATATGTTTGTGGCGTTACACCTTATATCGTGGGAATAAGGGGCTAAAGGCCCAGAAGGTAAAAGAAATTGGTAAGAGATAAAAGCCATAAAAATAAAACCTAGAGATGCCTCACCTAGGGATCCCCAAGAAGGCAATAAAAAGCCTCTCAGCAAGAAAGAAGAGGGACCCGAAAAAAAATAACAAAACAATACCTAGCCAAGAGGATAGGGGGTATCATCATGAGCCAACCTATTATGTTCATGGGTACCTAGTAGTATGACATTGCCATTATCTGGTTACCACGCCAGGGTAGTGAGCTTTGGTTGCATGGCCAAGGGAAAGGGTGTCTCATCATGAGCCAACCTTATCATCTCTATGAAAGTACTTGTGGGTAACAATGTTAGCTCTGGTCACCACGCCAAGGCAGTGTCCTCTAGTTAGACCTTGAAATAAATAAGAAAAAGCAATAAAGAAAAGAAATAATAAAGGCAATAAAGGGCTTGGAAAGAATTCCATCCATGACAGGTACAGCTCGCCTTCTACAAAGGCACCCATAGGTAATATCATACACCCCTATCTTTCACTCTACCTGTATGTCTAGACATCCCTTGACCACATCACCTCATTTTACATGTCTTGGATGATACCCTCTGGAGACTTTCCTTTTCTTATGGATGCTAGCCCAATAGAGTATTTTGTCTTTTTCTTCAGCTTTGTATTGTAGGTCATTGTAATATCTTTGAGCTATTGAATGATATATCAGGGGTTTTATGCATGTATTTGATAAAATTAATGATGAAATGTGATTGGCATTTCTATGATCCCTGTGATTGATGAGCCCATGGAGGGAGAAGTTTTTGATGTTCAGGACCATGCCTGACAGAGGGGTACCAGTTGGACCGGTACACATGGGGAGATGATTATCTCGGACCTCCATGGGGCTGAAGAGGCCATCAAATGGTTGTTGGAACCCCATTAGGGGAAAATACAGGACAATCATTGGTTGAGCCTTTACACATGAGAATAAGAAGGACGTTCCACCCAAGACACTTTGGTTGAGCCCAACCCAGGGGGGTTGACCCACTTCAGATGGAACATTTTCATTTTGATGGCCAGGACGTCACACAGGAGGTCTTGAAGTCACCTTGAGCATGTGGAAGTTTGATAGGACAACTGACACATGTGGCAACTTGGAGGAGCCCAGAAAGGGCTAACATCTGACTTTTGGATGCTGGACTAGCCCCAAAAGGGCCTAACATCTCTCTCAAAGGGGCTTAACGTCTCACCTTTTGCTCATTTATGTCTTTTACTTAGCAGTTAATGTAAAAATAGTATGATTTTGGTTTGTAGCCTTGTCGGCTATTTTTAATGACCTAATTTTAATTAAAGGTCATGATACACTATATATTGAGGATGTTTTTCCCTCATTTTGATATAACACACAACTCACTCTCTTGTGAGGTCTGACTTTTGCGCCCTACTTGGGTATTTGGTATTTTAAAGTGAGGCACACTTGTTGATGGAAGGATTTTCTTGGCATGTTTAGCATTTCTCTTGAAGGAAGGTTTACAACTAGGGTTTGCATATGATTTTCATCATGATATGTAAGTGATTTTCTTGCAAAACTTCTTAATTGAATTGTTGTAGGTTTATAATTCCTGCATTTACTTATAAATTTGTTGATTTTAAAACCCTAGGTGACAAGCACACAAGTAGGTCCTTGTCTCATGTCCCCTTAGAGAGAAATTTCAGCCATTGAAGAAGGAAGAAAGAGCCTAGCCTTTGCTACACTCTTCTCACTTCTTCCCTTAAGCTAGCTTTGATTTTAAAGGTTAAAAGGAGGGTGACGTCCCAGGCCTAGGTTATCTACACCTAGGGCCATCCATCTTCTAGGGTTTTAGTGATAGAGCCTTGCCATTGCAACACTCTCCCTCACCTGATCCTCTTGTTTTGACTATTCTCATATGCTAGCCATTTTTCCAAGTTTGACCTAAGGAAGGAGGAAAGAGCTCGAGGCCTTGCTTAAGCAACATTGGAGTGAGCCTCTTTCCCCTAAGGTTTTGATTCTAGGGCCCTTCCATTGCAGCACCCTAGAACCCTTCCCTATTGTCCATAGCCTTCATCTATTCAACTTTGCATCATCTCCTTATTTGACTCCATATACCCTTAGGCACTGATCTCAGACACACAACATTGAAGTGATAGTGCTCAAACCAACTCTCGAAACTTTAAATTTTGAAACCCTAACTAACTAGCTAACCCTAACTAGGTTGATGTCACACTTGGTTATTCCATCTTGACGCAACAACTTTTGATGATAAGCAATTAGATGATGATTGAAAACATTTATTGAATAAAGATTGGTTAGACACATTGTTGATTACATCATCTCAGTAGCTATTGATGAATTGATACTTCTCCATTGCTATATTGACAAAATGTTCATCTCATTAATATCTGTTGTTTCACATTGCTTATATATTATTTGTTATATAGTCACATGAAGTACTAACCCACTGAATTATAGCCTGCATATATTATTTTCTATTGTCTTGTTCCAGGCAGTGTTCTCATTTGGACATACACTTATTTATTGGTTGATTAGTCAGACTTTCTGACCTTGGTGGTAATCTATGAGGAGGAACTTTTTCCTTGTCCTTTATACTTCAGCCTCTTCAAAACCCTAGGTTACCGGGGATGTCTCCCCTGGTTTAACCTCCCTAAATAGAAAGAACCTCCCCATTGAGATGACATTGGGTGGGGAAGGTTCTTGTTATGCCAGTTTGGCCTCAATCCTCTAGCCTTTTGACCTAGCTACAAACTGTGCAATAACATGTTTCACTTGCACCGGTAAGTTTCTCTAGTGTTGGTTGTTGTAACTGTTCTTCCAATTAGTTTAGTTTTTGCTTGTCTTATCTTGTAGGGAATTTTTAGTGCATGTTGTTTTTGAATGGTTAGACTGCCCTAGAGTGTCTTTGATCTTCTCACATAGTGGAGGATCACGAGCTCCGCTGGTCAAAAAGGCTTAAGGGCCTAGCACCGGTTACACTGGAGCCACCACCACCACCACTAAGGTGAAAGCTAGACCAAAAAGGGTCTTTTGAAGTGACCAGGTCACATGAAATTGTGCCTAACCAACATCCAGAGGAATCAACTGTTTTAGACTTTGGAGCGCAAGCTCTTGGTCCATTTGAAACCTCCACCACTGATTTTTTGGCACCCACCATTGTACCAGTTCATCCTTACAAGTGCCAGACAGTGTCAGATGCAACAATGGAAACAAATGTTGTTACTCCTTCTGGGAATTCTTCAATTCCCACTACGGTCGTCACCACAAGAGAGTTTCCACCTCCTAACCCACAGTCACCGGTCTGAGCCACCATGGTCTCGACTGCCTCTACATCGCACAGTGGTCCGATATCATATATGGTGGTGGACACAACCCCTTTCCAACCAAGTGCGACAGGCCCTCCGTTCTCATACGGGATGCCTAGTTCAGGTACAAGTCCTATACTTTCCTACTCCACTTCACAAACTTCAGGTCTAGAGGCAGGGATCTCTGACACTTCTCTGCAAGGACACATGGGGGGAACTCCTACTCCTTTTACTACTTTCCCTTATGGGGGTAGTCATATACCTCCTTCGTACCCTTTGCTCAGTGGCACACATCAACAATCCACCGTGCCACCTGCACACCATAGTTTACTTGGAGTGGGGAGTGAAGGACCACCTTCGCATAATATGTCAGTAGGTTCAACACCATTTTCTTTGTTCGACGCATTTGGTAACAATGCCTTCTCGTCAACTACTTTCCTGACTAGGGCCAACCCTGGTTTTGGACAATCTATTCCAATGCAGGGTACTATTCCTGCATAGGGGGCACACCCAAGAACTTGTTCCGCATCAGGGCCTTGGAACTTTTGGTAGGGATCCATTCCCTCATCAAGAATTCCGATCTAGGGTAATTATTTTCACAATCAATGGAACCCCAGACAAAGTACTATGCCTATCCCCATGGGACCGACATGGGGCAACCCTTCCCAAAGTCCTTCGAATTTAATGCATTCCCAACCATATATGTCCTATTTTGGAAATTAGCTGATGATGTCCCCTCACACGAAAAATCCATACACTGGCCATGGCCATGGTTTTTACCAGAACCCAGGCCAATAGCCGAACTTTTCCTAGCAACCTGGTGCCAGTCAAACTCCAGGCCCCTTTTTCCCATGTTATCACCAACAACCCAAACTACCTTTCCTGGCAACCTTGTATTTTCCAGACTTGACAAGGTTGTTGAATGACCCTATCTATCATGATCTGTGTTGGCCTCCTATGCTGACAAAGTTTCCTTCGAACATAACAAAATTTGAAGCCAAGCCTAATGAAGATCCAGGTGATCATGTGACTACCTTCCACCTTTGGTGCTCATCTAACTTGTTGAAAGATAACTCTGTACAGTTGCGACTGTTTCAATGTACTCTCATTGGGAGTGTTGTGAAATGGTACATTGAGCTCGACTGCTCAAGATACTCTTCCTTCAACGAATTGGAAATGGCCTTCATAAACCATTTCCAATTACCTGCGAGATACAACGTTGGCACAAAATTGCTGACCAATTTCTCACAAACAAAAGAGGACCATATCTCGGATCACATTCGAGAATGGAGACACCAAAAGAGTTTAATTAAGGTACCAGTCCCACTAGCATTCCTTCTTGAGTGGTTCCTTAAGTATTTGGTCCCACAGTTGTCCAAATACGTTACGATGTCGGGAGTATTTTTTGAAGAATACGCCATCATGAGAGCTCAACAAATTGAGCTAATCTATTCTCAGTCTGGTTTATTATACAAGATCTTGCCAGATGCGCCACGCTCAATACTTGATAAAACCAAACAGAGAGTTGGACCACATGTCGATGGTATTGTTGGTTCAACATAAATAAATCATGGTAAGAAATTGACAAAGCAGTTGCATTAGTTGTCTATACAACACCCACCGGCCAACCAAACTACTTCTTTGGCTACTCCCCCTACCAAAATGTCGGATGTACACACAATGAAATCGGCTAATCCAAAGGCCACCCAGTAGCCCGAAGGAAATAAAAAACAATGAAAGAAGGGAAAGGATGATTTTAAGGATGGAAATTTGTTTTAAAATGTAGAAACCTTGGCGAATCTTACTAATCCTTCATATGCCAACTATAAATGTTTGGCGATATTTTTGTAAAAATATTTAAATTTATAAGGATTTTATATAGGTTTTATAAAATTTTGGTGATTTTTAGGGTAAAATAATTTTATCCTATAGAATTTGGGTGAATCATTTTTAAAATACCGAATCTTGTTTATGGAAAAAGCATGGAAAATTAGCCCATGAGTGAAATTTAGCCACTATAATCATCCATGAAGAAGGGTAAGGGGGATAAGAAACCCACTGATAATGTTGGCAGGGAAAATACTGAGAAATGGAAGGTGAGGTATCCATGCAACCTATGCGTGGAAGACCACTCGACCCACCTATGTCCCTGGCTTGTAGAGGCCCAAAAGTTTGTGACATAGCAACAACCTTTCTTGTTAACCAATCCTTTTCAACATGGGAAAAATCTAACACAAGTCTCTGCAAGCACAGATGGGGGCAACCAAGGACCCTCTCTGTCTTCAAACAACCCTGCATCCGTGAATGTATATATGGTGAAGGGTGATTCTTTTTGATGCAGGAGCATTGTTGGCAAGCACGCAGAGGTGGGACCACTAGACACATGAGAGTTCCCTCGGAACTTCAAAACATGACAATTCAACTGATTTCGGGATCCGCCTCCACCCAGCGCCGAAATTCATTTTTCAGAGGCACGCTTGAATCGGCACCAGATATTCCCTTTGTAGCAATTTTTTGAATTTGTAAATAGAGTAGAAGCTCCCACTTCGTCTCTGGAAAGTGATTGATATAGGATAGCATAGGATAATATTTAGAGTAGGCAAGTAGCCAGAAGAGACCCTAGGATATATTTTGAGTTATGTAAAGTTTGTAAGAAGTTAGAGTGAGAGGAGAGAGCAAAAAAAAAGGAGAAGGAAGAGGAGCTAAAAGAGAATTGTGTTAGAGAAGAAACCCTTAGTTCTGAAATGACTATAATATCTATGTATTTTGTAGCCAGTGGGCATTTTCATGAAAAGAACAGAATGGAAAAATTGTTCCAAGGGTGTTGTGTTTGGACTGTGTGTATTTTCCTACTATTTTCTTCTTTATAAGAAAGTGGGTGGAACTGTGAGTTGTTTTTCTAGTTTCAATTGCTTCTCTTCATTTAGAGGCCTATAAGGAGTGCATTGAGACGAGGGAATGTAACGGAATTGTTTTCTCCTTACCGAGTGCTCTGCAAGGTGTGCATTGAGCCAGAGGGAGAAAACACCTGATTCCGGAACTCTTTTTTTGGAAGGAGTGAAGATTTGGGTCTTCGCAAACTTAGAAAAGTTTCTAAGTCGAAGTCGAGAAAAGCTTAGGAGGAGGAACACCGTCAAGCCTTTGATCGTGGTTAATATTCCCACAGGCCGTCCGATCAGAAGGAAGGAGCACAAACTTTAACCCTGCAGACATCCAGGAGGAGAATCCTAAGATTCAAACGGACGATGGAGAGTCCTCAAGGAGGAATAACGAAATCCCGCGGACCGTTGGATCAGGAGGAGATGTGAGGAGGTTAACGACGAGAGATCGTTGACGTTCATTTTGGGACTTCGGGTACCGGGAAGTGGAAAGACAAGAGTTTTGTCTTTCAAAATCCCGAATCACGAAATCATGAAATTGTGATTCAATCAGGGCCATCAAACCCAAAACGATCTGGATCATTGGTTCATTTTGGGACTTTGGGTATCGGTAAGTGGAGAGACAGAGGTTTTGCCCCATCAGAAACTCAAATCGCGAAATCACGAAATCGCGATTCGATGAGATTTGTGGATCTCAGGGGTTGTCGTGAGCCATTGATTAAGTGACAAGGCACTTTGACATTTTGGATTTTCACCATTTTGACATTTCGACTACCGAAGGTTCTAAGGAGAAATAACTTACATTGTGCCTAGATTTCATGAAACGTAAAATCCTGAAGGTAACCGTGCTGGGACATTTTGACTTCCGTCATTTCGGCTTTTCAGCTACCGAAACCTCCAAAGGACAGAGACACCCTTTGCATCTCGATTTCGCGAAGTGAAAAATCCCAAAAAGGGAAAAGACAACTGTCATTTCGGATTTTTGGAGACCGGGAACTCCAAAGGACAGAGACACCCTTTTCATCTCGATTTTGCGAAGTGAGAAATCCTGAAAAGGAAAAGGCATGAGTATTTCAGTCTTTCGGTGATTGGGAATCCTGAGGAGAAAGGATATTCGTTGCATCCATATTTTGAGAAATGCAAAGTCCCGAAGAAATGAGCACTGGGCCATCTTGGCATTTGTACTACCAGGATTTCGGGGGACTAGAAGATGGGATGCTTAATCTGTGGAGGCTCGATTCCCGATTAGTGCCTTTTGAATTGGCACTTGGTCATAGCCCTTGGTCATTTGTCGTGGGAGCTTACAATTGGCACTGAAAACCAGCCAACGAATTTTTTGTAGGGGACCTGTGTATTCGTCCGAAAGGTTCCAGGTTGGAACCCGAAGAGCCGTTTCATCTCCATAAGTGGAAGATCCTAATCGGGAGGTCGTGCAACCCTTAGGAGGGATAGGGGGGTCTGCATCAAGTGGTATCAAAGCCCAATTTTTGTTTGTAGATTTTAGGCAAAAGGAGAAAAATAAGGAGACAGAAAAACCTTGAAGTTGTACTCTGTGTGCGACAGACAATCAACACCATGCTGCCAAGAAGACGAGATCTGCCTCTAGGAAACCATGTTGTAGAAAGGGAGATGCAAAAACTTCGCGCTCGATTAGAGACCATGGAAGCAGAACAGAGGAGGGAACTTGACGCTAGAGATGTCAATGATGCAAAAATTGAAGAATCTGAAGTTGAAGAAGCTGCAGGAGAGGAAGCTGCAGAAGAATAGTTGCTGAGAGCGGTTGTCAGATTGGGAGGCAAGGCTAAGATAGAGGTTCTTATGTATGAGGGGAATCTAGATGCAGAAGAACTTTTGGACTAGATAAGGTCCATGGACAAGCACTTTGATTATGAAGATGTCAATGAGGAGAAAAAGGTGAAGCAGGCAGTCACCAGGCTAAAAGGGCATGCAACACTGTGGTGGGATGAATTGCAGGCTGAGAGAAAAAGTAAGGGAAAATCGAGGATAAAGAGTTGGGACAGGATGGTATCCCAGTTGAAGGCTAAGTTCATACCCAAGGACTACGAAATCAATCTGTTCAGGAAGCTACAGAACTTGAGACAGAAGGGGATGACTGTCAAGGAGTACACTGAGGAGTTCTATAGGCTAAACATCAGAACTGGACAAAGGGAGAGAGACGAAGAAAAAGTCACCAGATATCTAAATGGCTTGAGATATGAAATCCAGGATGAACTAAGGATGACATCAGTAAATACTGTGGAGGATGCTTATTAGTTTGCACTGAAGGCAGAGGAGAAGATGGCCAGAAAACAGAACTAGCGAGGAAGAGGAAAAATATCAATCCCGAGCAGGAACAAGGGGTTCAACCAAGATAGAGCACATCAGTCTAAGGAGGAGGCTGAGAAACCCCACGGTCACTCTGAATGAGGAGGAAGTTCACGAGGGAGACAAAATGGAGGAAGAAACTCTTCTAGAGGAACAGGCAGAGGAGGAGTAAGGTGCTATAACTGTGGGAAGATAGGGAACATGTCTTGGGAATGCCACAAGAAGAAAAAAGGAGGAGGAGAAGCTCACATTTTAGAATAAAAATGAAGATATGTTGAGGCAGAGGGAGCAAAGGATGGAGCATCCCTAATGTTGAGAAAAGTTCTTTTAAAACCAGAGGCAAAAATTGAGAAGCCAGTGCAGAGAAATAATCTCTTCAGGACAACTTGCAAGACCAAGGACCAATTCTGCAAGGTGATCATTGACAATGGGAGTACTGAAAACCTGGTATCCACAGAGATGGTGGAGAAACTGGAGCTGAAGACGACTTCACATCCAAGGCCATACAAAGTCTCATGGTTGAAAAAAGGACACCAGGTAATGATTACTAAACAATGCCTGGTTGAAATTAAGATAGGAGGATATAAAGATGAAATCCAATGTGATGTAATTCCCATGGACATATGCCACATTTGTTTGGGGAGACCATGTGTTGACGGGCGAAATTGACCGTCCGTCAACTGGGAGAGTGGAACCGGTCAGGGGTTGTCTAATAACCCAAGCCGTTTGGAATGGACCACCCTGACGAGTTTAACGGCTCCGTTGGCCACCCTAAGGTCTCGTATGGAAACCAAAGAGAAATGATTTCAGCTAAGAAATCTAAAGGGAAACTAGAAACTAATAAAACAAAGACAAAGAACTAAAATTAATAAAGGAAACTAGAAACTAATAAAGCAAACTAAACTAACTGCACTAATCTAACTATAAATTACTAACTACTTATATATACAAGATACTAACTATGATTATAATAACTCAAATCAACTACCTAATTATCAGCTATGATATTCCTTATTCACAAATGTACAATATGGACAAACTACAGATTTGATTAAAACCTGAAAAACTCATGTGTTCGTTGCCCTGAGACAGCCAAGAATCTCTTTTTTATCTTTATGTTTTATGAAAGGGAAAGAAAGCTAACTAAAATTAGACAATCTAATATATACTACTGAAATAAAACAATGTAATCTAACTCTAACTAAACTATCATTTATATTATACTAATTAATCAAAGCAATAAACATCTAACTAATTGACCTGGAAACGCTCCAAGTCTGTCATGTGCAAGATGACTTCTTAAGCTGGTTGGAGGAAGAAATTCACACCATTTGGTCCT
>SNQJ01S0033102.1:295724-307008 GCA_010110895.2 Picea sitchensis | reverse complement strand
AAGCCTTCTGCAGGAAGAAGTTTAGAAGCAACATTAGCTAGTAGATCTGCTTCAGTATTATTTGATCTAGGAATGGAATTTATATTAAAAGAAGAAAATTTGTTCATTAAACTCCATACCTCAGACTGATAACATTTGAGATGTGGGGTAAGACAATGTATAGAATTTCTCACCTGTCTAACCACTATCTTAGAGTCGCCGAATACAACTAGATTTTGAATGTGCATGTCTAAGGCTTTTCTGAGACCTTGTAACAAAGCCTCATATTCTGCAATGTTGTTAGTACATTCAAATTCTAGCCTACAAGCCAATAATGTTTTATTACCTGCCGGATCAATAATGATATAAACGTCATTCACGATGGGAGGAAGAAAACGTACACATTGGAGAAGAATGGTAGGACGCATATGTTTCTGCCAATAGAGGAGAAGAAAGCGAAGGAGGAAGCCATCACAAACATACTTCTCATGAGTGGGAATGAACTCCTGAAATAAGTCAAGGGAGAACATGAGATGCAATTCGTTGTGGTGAGGAAGCCCAGAGTCATCCTTATGAGTACATCAATAGACGATTTTCCTGAAGAAGTTCAGGAGCTGCTGGATAATTTTATGGATATAGTGGTGGATGAGTTGCCAAACTCATTGTCGCCCATTAGGAGTATCAGTCATTAGATCGACTTGATACCAGAAGCACGCCTGCCAAACAAGGAAACGTATATATTGACACCTCGAGAGAATGAGGAAGTAAGAAACCAAGTCCAAGAGTTGCTGGATAAGGGTTTAGTCAGAGAAAGTTTGAGCCCATGCGCAGTACCAATTGTGTTGAGCCCAAAGAAAGATGGAGGATGGAGAATGTGCACAGAATCGAGAGCCGTCAACAAGATCACCAAGGTACAACTTCCCTTTACCAAGAATGGATGATTTAATGGACTTCTTAAGTGGAGCAATTTTTTTTTTTTAAATAGATCTGAAAAGTGGATATTACCATATCAAGATGAGAGAAGGTGATGAATGGAAAACAACCTTTAAAACTAATGAAGGCCTGTATGAGTGGTTGGTTATGCCATTTGTCTTAACGAATGCCCCAAGTACTTTTATGAGGCTGATGAATGAAATTCTAAAGGATTTCATTGGCAAGTTTGTGGTTGTATATCTGGACGATATACTGATCTTTAGCAAGACCAAAGGGGAACATTTGAGGCACCTAACACTAGTGATGAGGAGGCTACAATAGGAGAAGTTGTTGATCAATCTGAAGAAGTCCTCTTTTATGAAGACATAGCTCATTTATTTGGGTTTTGTGATATCCTCGAATGAAATGAAGATGGATCCAGAAAAGGTGAAAGCGATCAGAGAATGGTCGTCACCAAGGAACATGTTTGAGGCAAGGAGATTTCATGGTTTAGCGAGTTTTTACAGAAAGTTCATTAGAGACTTCAGTGGGATTTGTGCACCAATGATGGATACATTGAAGAAACAACACAAGTCTTTTAAATGGACAGAGGAGGCTGAAAGGAGCTTCAATATACTGAAGGATAAGATAACAAAACGACCGATTCTGATCTTGTTGAATTTTGGGAAGACATTTCAGGTAAGATGTGATGCAAGTGGAGTTGCAATAGGAGTTGTTTTGAGTCAGGATAATAGGTTTGTTGCCTATTTCAGTGAGAAGATGAATGAGACTAAGAGTAAATACTCCACATATGACAAGGATTTTTATTCCGTCATTCAAGCATTGAAGAAATGGAGACATTATCTTATCTCGAAGGAGCTTGTCTTGTATAGCGATAACCAAGATTTACAATTCATAACCTGACAAGAAAAACTAAATCGGAGGCATGAAAAATGGGTTGAGTTTATGTAAAATTTTACTTTTGTCATAAAACATATTGTTGGGAATGCTAACAAGGTTGTTGATGCATTAAGCAGGAGATGTTTAATTCTGCAGGAATTCTAGGTGGAGACCTTGGGGTTTGAGCACCTCAAGGATATGTATTGTGATGATGCAGATTTCAAGGAGGCCTATGAAGCATGTACAAAATGTTTACTGAGAGATAGAATTCAGTGTACATATTATATGGTTCAGGAAGGGTTTTTGTTCAAAGGAAACCAATTGTGCATACCACGATGTTCAATGAGAGAAAATCTTATGAAGGAGAAGCATAGTGGAGGGTTGGCTAGACACTTCGGCCATGATAAAACATTTTCACAGTTGAGCGGTTCATACTACTGGCCAGGTATGAACATAGATGATAAAATTTGTGAACAAATGTTGGATCTATCAACATGCAAAGGGGAAAAGGCAGAACACTGGGTTGTATCAACCATTGCCAATACCAAAGAGGCCTTGGGATGCAATAAGCATGGATTTCGTGTTGGGATTGCCAAGGACACAAAGGGGATTCGATTCCATATTTGTGGTGGTAGATAGGTTTTCAAAGATGGAACATTTCATCCCATGTCAGAAGACCAGTGATGCAACACATGTTGCAAATCTGTTTTTCAGAGAAGTTGTAAGACTTCACAGCCTACCCAGGAGCATTGTCTCAGATCGAGACACAGAGTTTGTTGGTCACTTTTGGAGGACTTTGTGGAAGAAGATGGGGATAGAATTGTCCTTCAGCTCAACTTATCACCCTCAAACAGATGGTAAGACTGAGGTGGTAAATAGAAGTTTGGGGAATCTATTGAGAAGTTTGGTTACTGAACATCATAACTAGTGGGATCAGATTATGCCACAAGCAGAATTTGCATACAATGACTCACCAAACAGGAGAACTAGAAGAAGCCCATTCCAAATACTCTATGTAATGTAACCCAGGGGAGTATCTGAGTTAAGATACTTGGAACAGGGAGAGATCAGAAGTGCTGGAGCAGAGGATTTTGCTGCTGAAATACAGAAACTTCATGGCTGGATCAAGGAACAAATACAGAGTTCCAACTAGAAATACAAAAACAAAGTTGATCAACATCACAGGGAACTTCAATTTGAAGTGGGGGATCAAGTTTTGGCACATCTCAGGAAGGAAAGGTTCCCTAGAGGAACATATAACAAATTGAAGATGAAGAAGATAGGATCCTGTAAGATCTTGAGGAAGTTCGATGCTAACGCCTATGAGGTTGAGCTACCAGATGGTGTGGGAATTTCACCCATATTCAATGTTTCAGACTTGTACCCTTACAGGAAGGAAAATGCAGAAGGCTCAGAATATCACGAAAAGATTCAGTGGGAGAAGCATATGTCTGCGGAAAAGAAGCTGCAGATGGAGAAGATTCTTGATAAGAGGATTAGAAATGAGACCATAAGGAAGACTTATTTAGAGTATCTGGTCAAATGGAAGGGACGCCCAATAGAAGATGCCAGTTGGGAAAATGAAGTTGCTATCCAGAAGTAGGGAAAATCAGTAGAGGAGCTCATGGACAGGAGTCCATGAATTTTTGTTAAGGGGAGTATGATGTAGGAGCATCATTGGAAAGCACACAGAGGTGAGACCACCAGACACGTGAGAGTTCCCCCAGAACTTCAAAACATGAAAATTCAACTGATTTCGGGATTCGCCTCCACCCAGCACCGAAATTCATTTTTCAGAGGCACGCTTGAACCGACACTAGATTTTCCCTTTGTAGCAAGTTTTTGAATTTGTAAATAGAGAAGAAGCTCCCACTTCGGCTCTAGAAAGAGATTGATATAGGATAGTGTAGGATAATATTTAGAGAAGGCAAGTAGCCAGAAGAGACCCTAGGAGATATTTTGAGTTATGTAAAGTTTGTAAGAAGTTAGAGTGAGAGGAGAGAGAAAACAAAAAGGAGAAGGAAGAGGAGCTAAAAGAGAACTGTGTTAGAGAAGAAACCCTCAGTTATGAAATGAATGTAATCTCTATGTATTTTGTAGCCAGTGGGCATTTTCATGAAATGAACAAAATGGAAAAATTGTTCCAAGGGTATTGTGTTTGGACTGTGTGTTTTCCGGCTATTTTCTTCTTTATAAGCAAGTGGGTGGAACTGTGAGTTGTTTTTCTAGTTTCAATTGCTTCTCTTCATTTAGAGCCCTGGAAGGAGTGCATCGAGCCGAGGGAATGTAGTGGAATTGTTTTCTCCTTACTGAGAGCTCTAGAAGGTGTGGATTGAGCTAGAGGGAGAAAACACCTGATTTCAGAACTCGTTTTCTGGAAGGAGTGAAGATTTGGGTCTTCAAAAACTTAGAAAAGTTTCTAAGTCGAAGTCGAGAAAAGACCAAGAGGAAGAATTCCGTCAAGCGTTGGATCATGGTTAATATTCCCACAAGCCGTCTGATCTGAAGGAAGGAGCACAGACTTTAACCCTGTAGACATCCAGGAGGAGAATCCTAATATTCGAACGAACGATGGAGAGTCCTCGAGGAGGAATAACAAAATCCCATAGATTGTTGGATCAGGAGGAGTTGCAAGGAGGTTAACGACAAGAGCACATTGATGTTCATTTTGGGACTTTGGGTACCGGGAAGTGGAAAGACAAGAGTTATGTCTTTCAAAATCCCGAATCGTGAAATCATGAAATCGCGATTCAATTAGGGCCGTCAAACCCAGAAATATCTAGACCGTTGGTTCATTTTAGGAATTCGGGTACCGGGAAGTGGAGAGACAGAGGTTCTGCCCCATCAGAAACCCAAATCACAAAATCCCAAAATCACGTTTCGACGAGAGCCATGGATCTCAGGGTTTGTCGTGAGCCATCGATTAAGCACCAAGGCACTTCAGCATTTTGACTTTTCTCCATTTCGGCATTTCGACTACCGGAGGTTCTAAGGAGAAGGAACTTACATCGCGCCTATATTTTATGAAACAAAAAATCCTGAAGGTAACTGCGGCAGGACGTTTTGGCTTCCGTCATTTCGGCTTTTCGGGTTTTCAACTACTGGAACCTCCAAAGGACAGAGACACCCTTTGCATGTCGATTTCGTGAAGTGTAAAATACCGAAAAGGTAAAAGGAAACGGTCATTTCCTCTTTTCGGAGACCGGGAACTCCAAAGGACAAAGACACCCTTTGCATCTTGATTTCACGAAGTGAGAAATCGCAAAAAGAAAAATGCACGATTATTTTGGTCTTTCGATGACCGGGAATCCTGAGGAGAAAGGATATTCGTTTCATCCAGATTTCGTGAAACGTGAAGTCTCGAAGAAGTGAGCACCGAGCCATCTCAGTATTTCGGCTACCGGGTGTTCGGGGGACTAGAAGACGGGATGCTTGATCTATGGAGGCCCGATCCCCGATTAGTGCCTTTCGACTTGGTACTTGGGCATAGCCCTTAGTCATTTTCTGTGGGATCTTACAGTTGGCACCAAAAACCAGCCAACAAAATTTTTGTAGGGGACTTGTGTATTCATCCGAAAGGTTCCAGGTTGGAACCCGAAGAGTCGTTTCAGCTCCAGAAGTGGAAGATCCTAACCATGAGGTCGTGCAACCCTTAGGAGGGATAGGGGGGGTCTGAATCACTTTTATATCGACTAGAGTGCATGACTATAGTAAACCAAGCACTTCTGAGAAGGGTAAAGAAGTCAAACTCCCATTTCTTCCTCTACAGATTGAGAAGACTTTGGTCGAAACAATGACACGCATCCCAAAAGGTGCGTTCAAAAAATCTTCTCATAACCCAAATGCAAGGGCCGCCCAAAAATATTTATAGGTGGAAGATTTATCTCAAACCCCTTGTGCGATGTCCTCTTTGGAGATCCTCCAAAGCTGCCCTTCCCATAGGAAAGCTTTGTTAACCGCTCTAGGATCTACCGAGACTTGTAATCTAGGTACCATCATGCTAGATACAACCAAATTAAAACCTCGTCTTCCATACCATGTATCATTTCAGATAGTAGTGGCTCATCCCACAAAAAAATTTACTCGCAATATTTTTTGCACGGTGGTTGATGAGGGTGCCTCAACATGCGTTATGTCATTGGCATGTTGGAAGGACATTGGCCAGCCCATTTTGTCTCCGTCACCTACTCTCCTCACTGCTTTCGATGGTCATTCATTCCGACCACATGGTATCATTCACTCTTTCCCCATGCAGTTAGGAGGGAAGATTGTGTGTGTCGAGGTAGAGGTAGTCGACGCGCCACTCGACTATAACCTCTTGTTAGAAAAGAGTTGGACTTATGCCATGCAACTTGTGGTTGCTACAACTTTCTGGGTCTTGTCGTTTCCACAAAGGGCCAGATAGTGACCATCAATCAATTGTCTTTCTCGAGACCTGACCCTTCATTGGGGGCATCCACGGTCCCGATGATTGATAATCCTCAACCAGGCATGGTCAATGTAGGGGTTGGTTTGTGCCCATCTTTGATGGGTACCTTCGATTACCCACCCCCTCAAGGCAATGTCAATTTCATATCCGACCACCATAATTTTGAAATTTTCCAAGTTTCGTCTTTTCGCATGAATTTCTTCACCGATCCGTGGATACTTCCTTCCCCATCGGCCATGATGAATGGGACAGGGAATCCGGTCATGTCCATGCCCTTGTCCGTAGCTGAAGTAGCGTACTCTTTAGTCCAACAAACGTCAGCCAATACAGATCCAACTCCTGCACAAGAGTTCAATCCACTTCTAGAGCCTATTTGGGCTCAGGGTTCTCTCGCTGACACCGATTCATTAGACTTAGTATTTCCCTATGATGAATCCCTAATTGAAGCAATGACTAGTCTGAACAAACCCTGGGAAGATTTTCATCACATATCATACTTCCTCCCAGAGTTAAGCAGAATCAAAGCCAAAGAATTCACCTTGACTATGACTGGAGATAGGTCTTGTCCTATTAATCCCTTAGCTACACACGAGGTCTATCCTGAGGGTAATATGGAAACCATCGCTGAAACCATACCGATCAATATCTCCAGAACCCATGGCGGCGTAGACAATGTTTTTGTCAAAGCATACTGCTCCACCGAGGAGATATCCAGCATCGACCCACAAAGTGTCGATCATGAGCTAACTTTGTTGTTTTTAAAGATCGCTTTGAGATCCGAAAGAAACATCTGGCGAGACTGAATTTATGCTTTTTGATCTCATCCAGATTAACTGAGAAATGGAACCTCTACGTGTCTTCTTTTAAGCCCTTTTCAGACCCTCTAAACATGAAAAGATTTCCAAGCGATCTTGTGGCCTTTCACGCTCGTTAAACTAAAATTTGAAGTCACGTATGTCTGGCGGTAGTTTACCCCTTTTTCAGTCTGAACGATCAATTGTACGAACAAAGGTATACTCTATGGAACTTCAGTTCTCTAGAAGAGTACTCTCAGGCATCATTTTAACCCTTTTTCGGGCCTGAGGGACTAAATTTATGAAAAAGGAACCCCCACGGAGTCCATAGTTAAACTCTTTTCAGACTCCCTAAAATTGAAAAGATCGTTGAGTGACCTTATTCTTTCACACTCATTAAAATGGTCCAGAAGAACATTCCTAACGGAGTCCATAGTTAAGCTCTTTTCAGACTCCCTAAAATTGAAAAGATCACCGAGTGACCTTATTCTCTCACACTCGTTAAACTGGTCTAGAAGAACATTCCTAACGGAGTCCATAGTTAATATTTTTTCAGACTCCTTAAAAATGAAAAATGGTCGAGTGATCTTGTCCTTATCACACTCATTAAAATGGTTTTGAATAGACATATTGTCAGTGATAGTTTACCCCTTTTTCGAACCGACTAGACTACCTTCGAAAACGGTACCCAACTGGAGTCCTCTTTTACGTTTTCTCAGACTCTCTAAACATGAAAAACTGTCGATATTTCCTTCTCTGGGCTCGTTAAACTTACATCGAAGGATGTTACCATAGTGTGTTTTATTAATCACATTTTCATAACCACGTCTTTGGCCTAATGCCGGCACCATGTTGCTCTCAAACTGAACCATCTGAAGCATGCCTTCTATGTAAGCCCTGTAGCATTTTTCCTCTGCGTCTTGACACATTTGGCCCCTGGAGGATTTTCCCCGAGAGTCCTTTTATTGCATATGTCTCTTTGCCCTGAACATCTCTGTGTTTCGTGCGCTTGGAACTAGTATGTTTGTGACACTCGATTATCCTTTGTAACGTAACATTCTTTTATTCTTTTTTCAAAATTATTGAAAAAGACAAAAAAATCAAATATACCCCAAAAAGAGGAAGGGAGAAGTATTTTATTTATTTGGTAGCATAATGAGTCTCCCTTTGATAAATAACATTTGTTCGTTTGTTCATCAAACCCTGGGATGTAATACGACCTTTAGGAAGTTGTTCTCACTACATAGAGTTGTGTCCTCCTCCATTTGGTTATTCTTCCAAACATATGGAGAGTTTGCATTGCCTCCTTCTTCGTAAACTTATGATTAATGACATGTTGCCTAAGTCTCATCATTTTTTGTGTTGTTGTCCAAGGGAATTTTTTCACCAAGCATGAGTCGGTCCCTTTGCAGTTTGTCTCTTTCCCTCATACCCGACAATCCTGAATGTCCAATCAAATCCTTGTTCAGAATCAATGAAGCCTTCAGTCTGATCATCAAGATTCTATAGTCCATGACCGACGAGCCATCGAAGACCTATGGGTGGTGAAGTTGTACACTCATATTACACTCCTAAATGAGTTTTGAAGATTTTGAATTTGTTTCTTGAGCTCTGAAGACCTCACCTCCAGCCATCAGGCCTTATTAGCTTCTGAGAAGATGGATACTCTACATGTATATCTTTTTTATTTTGAGATGTAGCTCCGCTGTGTATTGTTTGTGGATACACTTTATATAGTGATATGACATGGATATACAGTGTATTTGATTGGTATCCATGATTCTATTTTATCCCGAGCATGGGTATGCCTGCCTTGGTGAGACATTTGTTATTTTGCAGATGGCGCCTCCCCGTTCCTGGTCCTTGGGCTCACTTGTTTGGCACATTGGTAAATATTGGTAATGTATTTCAGCCATCAGATGCTCTTCTGACCTCACACATTAGGGGGCATCCTTTATAACCCTAATTTTCACCATACATGCTTACCTAGCGTCAAACCATCTCATAGCCCTTCTTTTCCAAGCCACTACTGAACAACTATTCTAAAAAACTCCTTTTTTAAAATTCCACGCTAGTTGATCCACTATAGCCCATGTGGATCTATAGTGTCCACACTAGCTGGCCCACTATAGCCCCCGTGGACCTTCAGAAGAACGAAAAAAGGAATTTTGCCGATGGAACAAACAACTTTGGGTGAGTTAACTGAAACTCTCGGTCATGCATGGTTGAGGGTTCGTCCAAATACCTAGCTTCTTCTAGCCTATAAAAGAAGGGTTAGGGGTCCCATTTGGAGGAGGAAAATAATAGTAAAGAAACTCTAACCAATTGTACGTTCCCATTGTCCCAAACCTTTAGCCATCCTTGTGCACAGAGAGGTACAGAGACAAGAAGTTGGAGGACATTTGAAGAGGATCCCAGGATCAGGTTCACGAAGTAGTGGCCGGTCTCAACATTGTAAGTTGATTCATTAAAGCTAATAATAAATAAATTCTTTTCTTGTCCCACTATACGAGTTCTTCATAGTTTAGTGAATATATGATTGAATCTCTAACCCATTCATCTGTAGAACAAATGCATGTAGAGTTTGTTTCTTGTTTTGTACGCAGGTCTATCTTGAGAGGATAATTGCTAACATGCGATCAAGCGTGAAGAAGGATAGGAATCGAACATCCAAAACAAGGTATGTTCGTTTAACCATGTATTTGCTTAAAAGAAATGGGGATTAGGTCTGGGACGACGGTAGAAAATAGGATTCTTTCGGTCTTATCTGCATGCATAATATAACCCTAAATGCTAGTCCGTAGGGGGATTTCCCACCACAACAATCATGAATAAGCAATAAACAATCATCAGTATCTCTATCTACATCCAAGACAGAGTATATTGCAACAACAACATGTTGTACACAGGTTCTTTGGATGAAACAAACTTTGACAGATATATAGGTTGAGTATGATGAGCCCATTCCAATATATTGTGATAATACAAGTGCCATCGATATCTCAAAAAACCCGGTGAAGAACTCCAAGGCGAAGCACTTTCCAATCAAGTATTACTTTCTACGGGAACAGGTTGGAGAAAAGAACATCAAAGTTGAGTATCTGGGCACAAAAGAACAAGTGGAAGACATCTTTACAAAACCACTTCCATGGGAAGCCTTTGAATATCTTCACCAAAGACTTGGAGTTATTTCTACTCCAAAATGAATTCTTTTTGAATGCTTATCTTATATGTCTTATATGCACACAAGGAAGCACCATAAGAGGACAATTCAGTCAGGGGGAGCAGCCCCAGATGGAAATATACCTTTTCCATTGATGACAAAGGGGGTGAGATTTATCAGATGCAGAGGATAGAGGCATGGTTCCAGGGGGAGTATATTTATCAGATGCAGAGGACAAAGGAAAATCTATCAAATACAAAGGAAAGAGGCATGGTTTCAGGGGGAGCATGAGTGATATGATTTCAATATTGCATTAGAGTGTTTCCATCAATGCCAAAGGGGGAGATTCTTGATTAAGGTTGGTTGTCATTGATGTCAACCCTTGAAGAAAGCCCCACAACACAAAGGTTTGGGTAATGGACCCAAGATTGTTTGATGTAAATATGACTCATTATTGTCTTGTCATGGTTAATAAGAAGTAAGTATGGATGAACTCCAAAGTGGTCCCCTTATGGTGAAATCCCTCACGGGAAGACGCTTTGTGGACTAAGAGAAACCACGCTTAATTGTGGAATAATGAGATACTAGATGGATAGTGCTTTTCATTTCATTTTCGATGGTATGTGGAACACCACATAACTCCTCACGGTTAGAGAGTTATGGCTGTGAGAAGTTGGAGACCCCAGGTTTGGATAATGGACCTAAGTTTGTTTGACAGATAATAGTATGAGTTATGATATATTTTCAGATAATACTATTCTATATGGATAATACATGCCATTCTGTTTTTGGTGGTATGTGGAACGTCACATAACTCATCAAGGTTTGAGAGTTATGGCCTTACGAAGTTGGAGGACCCTCATATGTCATTTAGAAGCCCCAAAAGGTCAAAGTAGTCAAATTGGTTTAAGAGATTTTAAAAGGTAAATAATAAAGTGAAGTAATGAGTGTATTATAATTCAAGGTGAATAAAAAATAAATTATTTCAATAATAAATTTAATGGAGAAATTAGAAGTGGGTTAACCCTAAAATAAGGAAAGTGGGGCCAAGTGACCTAGAAGATGTTTTTAAGGAAGCTACTTGGAGAGTATAAATAAGAGGCAATG
>SNQJ01S0033102.1:285109-295674 GCA_010110895.2 Picea sitchensis | reverse complement strand
CAAGTGACCTAGAAGATGTTTTTAAGGAAGCTACTTGGAGAGTATAAATAAGAGGCAATGCTCTCTCATTTTAATCACACTAGCATACTAAATATCTATAGGTGTATTAGGTAACCAAGGATATATAAGACAAAATTCTGAGGGAAGGTGAAGAAAAGAAGGTCGAAATGCAAGGAAGGATAAATTCTTTTGATGGTGCTTTCTAAGGTATGTTATTTACAGGTCATCTCACCATTTTTCGCTATAACGTTTTTTCTATAATGATTCATACCATGAAATTTCCATTCCATTGAGAAAACATATCCAAGTATCTGTGGTAAACAATTCAACTTGTCGGTCATTGTATATTTGGAGTTACACTCCGTGGAAAATAGGGTTTGTGGCTAGTCCTGAAACTAGTCAAAAACAGGTGTTTCGGGTAAAAACATCATAAATCATTCATAACAGATCCAAATTCAGTGACACCAAATGTGTTGGTTAGGGTACAGTCTATAGTATGATGTGTAACAGTTTTAGATCAATTCAAAAAATATTCCATGAGGGGCATGCTCTACAAGGTCTCTCTCTAGAATAAGCCATAATTCAACAAGGTATGCCATTTTTTCTATAATTCCTTTTTTAGAGGTTCCAAGTAGTTACACCTGGAGGAATTGCAAAAAAACACACTGAATAACATTGTTTAGCAATTTCAGATCTTTATACATTACAGGTACAAAGTTATGATTACTTCAAGTTAGGGTTGTTGACTAATGCAAAACTATGCATGTGAGACTAAATAAAGGATTGATGAAAATGCTAGTCTCTTTTTGTTAAAGTAAAGGAAGGTTTGCAGGAATGTGATGATATACACTAGGTCTATTATAGAGCTACAAATCAGATTTGGATGATGAAATTTATGAGGGATTTTGGTTGAGGTACATGTTGAGTACATGGTTGAGACAAGTAGTTGATGATTTGGCACATACATGAGGTGTATAGTTGATGATGTTGGTACATATTGATGAGTCCTATTTTATGAGTAGTTGACACATGATTGATACATACTTGGTACATGGTTGGATCCACTTGTTTATGGTACAGGTTGATTACAGGGTGTTTGGTACATGTTGGTGCATGGTTGATGTACTTGTTTATGGTACAGGTTGATTACAGGTTGGTGCATGGTTGATTCACTTGTTTATGGTATAGGTTGATGCATAGTTGATGCATGGTTCAGATTTATTGGTATAGGTTTACATAGATATATCTCATAGTGATAGTGTGACAATGGTTCCATCATTCTACTTCTACTTCAGGTCAGTTGGACAGGGCAAGGATAGGTGGTTCCAACCTCCTTCTAGTTGTAGCCAAAGAATTGGGGAGTTGGAGCTTCCCTCAGGTTGTAGCCTGAGAAACTAGGGGGTTGGAGCCTCCTTCCAGTTGCAACTAGAAAACAAAAGAAGTTGGTTCTTCCAATGAATGTAATTCTTCAAGACATATAAGAAAAAACATTATGTGGTTTTCTCTCGATTTGGTTTTCCACATAAAACATTGGTGTACTGTGTATGTGTGTGATTGTTTATTTCTTATTGCTCATTATTGGATAATAATTCTACATTGATATAACATTTGAAGAAAAAGGATTATAATTATGTTATTACTGATTCACCCCCCCTCTCAGTAATCCAACACCCCCTATATGAAAGCCTCTAGTTTCTCTTCATTATGCTTCCTCACGTAATAATTTGATGTATATGAAAAAAATTCAAAATATTATTTACTTGGATTCTTCAAGTATCTTGCATCTATCCCCCTTTCTGGCTATGTCTCATGTTGTGTGGATCATTGAGGAGAAGAAAATACTCCAATTTTCTATCGAAGATACTCAAAAGTCTCCCACGGAAGGGGTTTGGTGAAGATATTTGTAGTCTTCTCTTTTATCCCAATGTACTCTAGATTGATGTTCTTGTTTATAACTCGTTCGCATAGAAAGTGAAACTTGACCAGGATATGTGTCATCTTGGAATGCATCACTGGATTATTATAGATATTGATAGCACTTGTGTTATCACATATTATTGAAATGGGCTCATCATACTTCACATGTATATCCTACATTATTGTTTCCATCCATATAAATTGAGTGCAACATGCTTTTGATGCACTATACTTTTCTTCTGTTGCAGACAAAGATACTTATGATTGTTTTTTTCTCAACCATGATACTAGAAAATCACCTAATTAGAAATATTCTCCACTTGTGCTTCTTCTATCGTCAATACAACCTGCCTATTATGCATCTGTACAGGCTTCCAAAGGTATATCATTCCCTTTTGGATACCATAATCAAAACTCTTTTTTTACTTTGAGATATCTAAATATCATCTTGACTGCCATAACATGTGTCTCTTTTCGTGCTGCTTGAAACCTCTTAACCTATCCAACTGCCTGGATCACATATGGTCTAGATGATGTCACATATAGTAAGATACCAATCATCGATATGTAAATTTTTTTATCTGTATATTTGGAATCATTGTCCTTGCTTAGCTTGCAACTGATTTGTATAGGAGTACTCACTAGTTTGCAATATTACATTCCAAACTAATATAGCATTTCTCTAATATACTTGGTGAGATATGTAAATACCTTTATCACGCTAACATATCTATAATCCCCAAAAGAAAGTCCACTCACCAAGCAGAGACATCTCAAACTCATTCTGCATGTCTTTGGAAAAATTTCAACTCATCTTATCATCATTTCTTTCAAATATAATTTCATCTACATAAACTTCAATGATCAATATACTATCTTGATCCACCTTTATTTAGAGGTTGTTGTCTGCATCTCCCTTCCTGAATCCTTTTTGGTGGAGATACATGCCATATGATACGATCAATCTGATTTCTTCCATACTGACAACTAGGAAAAATGTTTCTTTAAAATCTGTGCCTTCAACCTAAGTGTATCCTTTACATACTAATCTTACCTTATTTATCGTTACTTGTCCATATCCATTGAATTTGTTTTTAATACCCATTTTGTGTTGATGATTTTCTTGTTCTTTGGCCTTGGAACTAGGTCCCATGTGTCGTTCTTCTCTATCTGATCCAACTCTTCATCCATACCCTTGATCTAGTGTTCTTATTTGATGGCTTCTTCAAAACATCTAGGTTTGAATGTGGATAACAATGTGAGGTGTTGTTGTTCTGGTGAATGTATTCTTCTTTGGTTATCAACTCTTGCATATTTATTCCAAATAATTTGTTTTGGTGGATGATGTTTTTGTATTCGTCGGCTAGGTGTCTTGGGAGGTATATAATTCTCATCTTCCTCTTGTTCGACTTATGGATTCTCTTATTTTTCTTTAGCTTCTTCTTCTTCTAGATCCTCTTCGTCATTCTTCTCTTCTGAATATTTTGTTCCTTCCTTGAACTTTCGTGCACCTTTCTCATCAATCATCACATTGATGCTTTCCACGATTCTACTGAGTCTGAAATTGAAGAATTTCCATGCCTTTCTTTTTCTTGAGTACCAAAAAAAATTCATTTTTCAACTCGGGAGTCGAATTTTCAAATCCTGCCATCTTCTCTCTTCATGTAACACTTGCTTCCAAATACTATGAAATGCTTCACATTTGTTGGGATTCCTTTCCATAGCTCGTAGGGAGTCTTATCATTGTTGGTCCTGATCATTCCTCTATTTTGAATACAAATTTTGTATGAACTTCCTGTACCCAAAATATGTCACCCAACTTGGAATCTTTCAACATGGTTTTGGCCATTTCCTGTATTGTTCTGTTCTTTCTTTCGACGAATCCATTTTTTTGCAGTGTATTGGTTGTTGCAACTTTATTTTTTATTCCATGTTTGTCACATAAATCTGCAAATTATTTTGATGTAAAATATCCACCATTATCCAATCCTAAACATTTTGTTTTCATGCCTATATTAGTTTCAACCATTTATTTGTATATATTGAAGTTTTCAAATTCCTTTGAATTCTTCCTGAGAAAGATAACTGCATTCATTTTTGTGTAGTCATCAAACAATACCATAAAGTGTTTTTCACCATTCAATCCTTTTGTTCTCATTGGTCCACATAGGTCAGTATGCACAATCTCCAATGTTTTTGCCGTAGAGTATTCTTTTGACTTGAATCTGGTCCTAGTTTATTTTCCGTGTAGATAATGCTTACATAGAGTGTTTGTTGGCCTTGAAAACTCAACAATTTCTTTTACTGCTTCCTTTATGTTAACTTTGACCAGATTATCAAATTTCATGTGACCCATCCTTCTGTTGCAGAGCCAACTTTCATTTTCCTTTTCTAAACAAGATTTCTCCTTTATAGATTCATTCAAGACATATATGGTTTTTGGGGTTCTCATAGATGTAGCCACCAACCTACCTGCTCCTTCTTTCCTTATCTCACATTTTTATGATTCAAACAATATTTTGTGTCCCTGATCACACATTTGACTTACATCAAGTAGATTGTGCTTCATATCTTCAACCAATAGAACATTTTCTTCCTTTTCATCCTTGCTTCCAAGATTGACTATGCGTCTTCCTAAAATTATAGTTGATTTATCATTTTTGAATGACACTGATCTATCTCATTCCTTCCTCAAGGTAAGGACACTATTATTGTCACTTATCATATTATTTGAACAACCACTATAAACATACCATCCACTTCTCTTGTGTTGAGATTATAGACAAAGAGATCACTCTTCAATATTGAATTGGTTATTCATTTTTATCCATATCCTTTGTGGTTCCTATTTTTGATTGTTTGTATTATGTCTTGATTGTCTTGGGGGAACAATCAATCTAAAAATATTTTTCCATGTGTCCAAATTTGTTTCATTTGTAACATTCCACTTCATTACTCAATGATCCAAAGATGTTGTAGTTTTTGTTTTTTGTTTCATAAGGCCTTCTTGGATAACTATTATTTGAGTATCCTTCATAGCCTCTTATGTTCTTGGCATTTTCTCTACAGTTCGCTACTTTGTGCCAAAAATTATTACATGAATAACATAATCCAATAAAAAGAGTTTGATACCTAGAGGTGGGAGGTATTTTGAATGGTGTTTCACTTCTGAAGAATTTCTCTTCTTGATGTCTTTCTAGATGCTACTGATTCAAAACTTTGTATCTTCTAAATGGTGAAATTTATTTGTGGTTTTCTTCTTGGGTCCTATTATCTTCTTCCTTCTTAGGAGAAACTTTGATGAATTCTACATAGCTTCTTTGTTCTTCTTCCTCTTTTGTTGAATTTGAGCTTGAACCTTTTCGAGTTTTCATTTAGGTGTATCCTAGCCCGATCGTGTCATAGTATGGTATCTGACTGTTGATAATCTCATCCAATATTTTAGTGCTATTTTGCTACATATATTTCTTATGGAGATATTTTATAAGAGTGACAATTTCTTCTTTTGAGCTTTCAATCATCCTTTCATTTTGTTCCAACTCATTTATGAGTGCTTCTTCAATCCTTCTATCTTTTTCTAACTGGATCTTTGACTTTGTAATAATTTTCTCAAATTCTTCTGAGTTGGAATTCTAATATCCTTCTTTCATATTTAGTTCTTCCTTGAGTGACTTGTTTTTGTTTATTTATTTCCTTAGTTATTCTAAGGCATTGATTAGTTATTCTCTAAGATCAACTTCACCTTCTTCTTCAAAATATTTTTCATCATCTTCTACAACCATGAAGAGTAATATTTCTAAATCATTATCACTATCATCATCCTCATATGATGATGAACTATCTTCCTTTGATTATAAATTTTTCTTGAAATATTTATTTTTGTTTCTTATCTGATCTCCCTTTTGAATTTTTTTTTTCTTCTTAGAATCATCTTCTTCGTCGCTATTTTTTTCTTCTTAGCATACCAATACCAATACTAATACCACCACAATTAAAACATTTGAATGGAAGCATATATTTATAATTGTTGGTTCCTCTTTTCAACTTCCTAACGAAGTTTTCCATTTCTTCATCTTCCTATGAGTCATTGTTGCAACTGCAATCTAAATTTGAATTTCTCTTTTTTTTCTTCTTTGAATTATTGGATTCCTTGAATGATGCTTCCTTTGTGAGCTAGTTTTCTTTGTCTATCCTCATTTCGTAGGATATGAGTATCCCATGTATCTCATCCATGCTTAATGTACCTAAATAATCTCTTTCTTCCAAGGATGAAATATTCGGGTCATATCTCATAGGTAGAGACTTCAACACTTTTTGAACAATGACTGGATTCCTTCATTTCTTATCCCAAAACTTTAATGTCATTGACTATCTCATTAGCTCATAGAAAGTAGGTGTAAATGTCTTCATCTTCCTTCATATTTAATTTTTTGAACTTGGATCTAAAGCTTTCAAGTTTGGCTCCCTTGAATTTGGCATCACCTTTGTAGATATTCTAAAGTTTGTCCCACACTTCCTTTGTGGAATCACAGTTTATATATTTGACATATAATGATTCAATTTGACCATTGAGAATGACATTTTTGGCCCTTGAATTTTTCTCTTCAATTTTATTTCCATCCTTATTTGTTGGTGGAGTGGATGGGGCATTGTATCCATCAACTATTAATATTCAGACATCAAATACCTATTCCATCACATATGTTTTCATCTTTATACTCCAGAAGGCATAGTTATGGTCATCAAACCATGGTAATCCAATATTATCATATTCCATGATCTCCTTCTAGTGGTTAGAATGTCTCTTGAAGGACCTGCACTAATACCAATTGTTGGAAAATTGAGAGGGGGGTTGAATCAATATTATTAATTTAATCACTTTTAACCACAGTATATCATCAATGCATCAATCAGTAGTATATCATCAATGTATCATGAGCACATAAACATAAGCATCACATCATATACACAATACACCATAATTTATGTGGAAACCCAAATGGGAGAAAACCACATAATGATTTCTTATATACCAAAGATTAAATTCATTGGGAGCACCAAATTCACAATTTTAAAACACCAACTGGAAGGAGGAACCAACCCCCTGATTTATAGGATCCAAACTGAAGGAAGATACAACTCCCTAAATTCTCTGTCTCCAACCAAAAGGAGAATAAAACCCCATTATTCTCAGGCTCCAACTTGAAGGAAGCTCCAACTCCCTTTGTTCACTAACACCACCCAGAAGGAGGATACAACCGCCTTTCCTTGCCCCATACTACCACCCTGAAATATAAATGTATACCAAATGTCACTACAACTATCACTTCCTGTGTCACAGTCACTATATCTATCATCGCCACTGTCACTATCTCTACCTCTGTCACATCAACCAGTAACCTGTCAACCTATCATTGTACCATCAATTTGTATTTGTCACTGTATCATCAACCTACTATACCAAAACATGTACCATACCATGCATCAACTGTGTACCAGCAAATGGAGTATAAAATGAATCAATCATGTACCATAAGATATTCCAGTTGTAGATACAATAACATCATTGTTGGAGCGGGCTATTTTGGGGAAATGCACAACAATTTTGGAGGATAGTTGGAGCGCGCGTCAGGAAAGAAGGAAAAGCAGTGTGCTAGTAAATAAGGAAAAGTAGCACGCTAGAAGGTAGGGAAAGAAGTGTGCTAAGAATCAAGTCAAAGAAACACACCATAAGGAAGGAAAATCATTGCATTGGACAACAAGGAAAAGAAGCAAGAGAAAGAGGAAATTCAAAGGAATAAAGGACAGTGTGACAAGGAAACGGTTGGATTTAGGACCAGCCATGAAAATGATGTTGAAATGTGGAGAAACCTAATCCAATTAGGGCTAGGGTTTTGGTATTTGATGTAAAGTGTTTTTACCCATTTTGGTAGTATAAATATGCAGTGTAAGATTTGAGGATATCATCATGTACCATGTTTTTTGGATGAGGTTTAACTCACAGTTACTAGTTTTGTTTGAGAGTTATGGAGCTATTGTTGAGTTAGTTTGGGGGATTTATGGATTGTAACCGAGGGTCGGGTCACAAGCTATGGAGCTTGGTGTGATGTTGGTCAACCTCACATAGACATAATTCTGACGTAATGTGTGCAACACAATGGTTTGATGAAGATGAATAAAGAAACATAGAATGAAAAATCTTTGTGAACGTAGCCTAGGGGGTGAAACATGGTAAAATATTGTTTCAATGTGTGGAATGTTGATTTTATGTCTTTTTTGATGAATGAATGGATGAATAAATGAATATGTTAGAGTTAATTTACAATGCACGGTAGATTGGTTATGTTATTTTACTATAGAATTGATATTGATGAATAAATATGGTTATAGAATGGTAGATATGATGTGTGGTGAACTAGAAAAAAAATTCTAACATCCCCATGAGAAAAACCCCTTCCATGATTGCAGAAATTTGGGTCTTGCAGTCACCCATAAACCATCTCAGGTGAGACTATGTTTTGTACTCTATGTGCAGTGTTGCCTTCTGGTATTGAGAAGGGCCGATGGTTTTTAGGGTTTTATTGGAAACCTAAAGGTAGAACCTAGGTCAGCCCATACATCCAAAAAATGGTTCCATTTCTAGTTGGAGCTTGGAAGATCGGATTGGAAGGGACTTTTTGAAGGACAATGAAGATAATGCAGTGCTAGAAGGGTATTTTTATACCATGGAATCCAACTAAGAAAGAGATTGAAAAATGGTTGGAGACAAAACAACTTGAGTTTGTGAAAAAAGACAATAGAAGATCCATGTATACACCGCGCCAATATTTGGAAAGGTATGTATTTACTGATATGCATGAGGAATTTTTCTTTTATTTTCCAGAATTGTTGCAAGAGTGGATCTTGAGGTTAAAGGATAATCATCCCACTAATAATATCATACCAGTAGAGTGGACTACTAAGAATATTGCATGGTTGGAAATATTCAATAATAAATTCACGTGCATGGATTTTCGGTTAGATAGCATTGTTGTAGGATTTATTACTAAGTTTGCATTCGACACTGTGAAATCATACACTGCTGTAGAGAAAGATTTTTTTAAGGGACCAAGAGGAAGGTACATTATATCACTTTACACGTCGATCAAGATTATATTGCACGATAAAGCCGTGATGAGAATGGCATCAAATAGCTAAATCATTCTGCACGAATGGGGGAACTAGGGGAAGAACTAAAGAATATCTGAGATGTGGAGAGGGATGTGGAGAGAGGACAAAAGAAGGAATACATGGACCCTATTATGATGGATGAGGAACATATCAAGGAGATATTGGACAGAGTGGGAGTGATGTGCAGTGGAAAATCCTACCAGTATAAGATCAATAGTAAGAAGAGGGAAATAGCCAAGTGAGAGGGCTTGGACAATGATGATGAAGAGGTAGAGGATATCTATGCAATGGGAAAGATTGAGGAAATATTGTGTGCCACGTATGAGAGGAAATGCATAGGTCAAGGGTCTAGCACAAAAGAAGGTTCTCCATTCCAAATCCAAATTAGTGTGGAATCCACAACCCCATGTGTGACTAAGACATCAGAAGAAGATGAACCGATTATACAACTAAAAATTACTGGAAGAAGGATTTTAGTAGGATGAGGGTGTTGGCCCTAAGGTGTGAAAGTAAGTGAATATTAAGGAAGAAAAGGTGAAATGTGAATTGCACGGAAGACATAGTGACTGAGACTAGGTCGAAGTGAGAAAAAGAGAAGAAACGATGGAGTGAAGTTTGATAGAACAAGCCATTAGATGAGGAGACAAAGGATGACAGATGAGAAAGGAAGACATATCGTGGACAACTCAGCAAGAGGAAAAATCCATCGTTGGATTCTTTGGAGCACCATGTGAAAAGGAAAGAAAGATAGGATGGCAAAGCCCTGAAAACGCGGGTCAAGTTGACCTAGGGTTTTGGTATCTATGGTTTTGGCACTTAGGTCTCAGCCTAAGGTTGTCGGTGAGCTATTGTAATGTATAAATAAATTTCAAGAGGACTTGGGATGGGTTAGATGAGATTATGTTATGAGAAGGGATTGTTATTGAGAGAGAAGTATTGTATTGTGAGAGCAGTCTGTATTGTAAGATCTTCAGCTAGGTGTGAAGATCAACCCTGCAGCTGGGTGTGCAGGGACGAGAGAAAGAGAGAGAAGAAGAGAATATTTGATAGCTAAGAGTGCAGATAGAACTGTATTCTTTCATCTAATATATTATAAAGCATAGTTCGTGGACGTAGCCCTAGGGAGAGGGTGAACCACATATATCTTTTGTTCTGTGTGATTCATGTTGTGTTCTCTGTCATTTGATATGCTGCTATATTGGTATTGTGTTAGATCTGAAATACAACTTATGTAGTAGGTTTAAGGAAGATAAATAATACTAGGTTGTTGTGTGTTGTTTCTTTGAATCCACTTTGCATTCCTTTTGGTTGTAGACACCTGTGTCTTGCAACCCCCTGTTTGCACTCTTTTCGTCGATGTGTGAGCAAAAAGTGAGTGCTTACATGCCTAGTTGGGCTCTGCTAGTCATGACAGCTGTATGGTAAAAGGTTAGAAAGAAAACAACTAAACTATTAACAAGAATTAAACAAAAACTAAA
>SNQJ01S0033102.1:272042-285099 GCA_010110895.2 Picea sitchensis | reverse complement strand
CCAGTGGGTGCATCGCGCTTTTTAATTTTTTGGCCATTTTTGCATAGTTTTGACCCTTTTGCTGTGTTGTGGAGTTAATCCTTGTGCCATGAACGACTGTTTTTCTATGTTGATGATGCGGAGTTCTTGTCGCCCTGTGCGGATGAAATTTCAGTGATAACACCCCCTATAGCTACTTCGGCTAATACTGCATCTGCCTCACAGGAATTACCGAAAGGGCCAATAGTTAGGGCTTGTTGGTATTCTCTTGAGCACTGAACCATGTGTCTTCCCCTTTGGCAACAAATGGTTCCGTTGTTGGGTCTAGGATCTTATTGAGGGAATGCCAAGGTGGTTTCCATCAAAGACAAAGATTCATAAGTGGATAGAAGATCAAGAAAAGGACTACGCTGAAGCCCAGAACAATAACCCTAATATTACCACAAAAGACTAGTTAGGAAGGTATATCTTTACTGATATACACGAGATTTTATTTGGAGGGATTCATAAGGAGTTATATGAGTGGTTAGCTAGATTAGCAGATACCCAGTTCGAGATCAGATCTAAGCCACCAATGGTTTGGACGTCGACGCTAATCAGGAAGGTTAAGAGAGTTGATAACACCGTGTCAAGAGTAGTGGATCACTGGTTTGATAGTACCATAGGATTGTATATCATCGAGTTTTCTATTGACATAGTAGAGTCATATAGCCAAGCATAGAGGTATTTCTTTAAGGGGCCTAGAGGTAAATTTTTACAATTTCTAAAGTTGAATATCAAGATGCTATTGCATGAGAAGAAAATCTTGAAGATACAGTAGTGGGTCAGATTGAAAAGATAATGTTCAAGAATTCATACAATGACAACGACATAGAGTTTGGACACACGCGCAGTGGAAGGACCTTTAGAGAAGTTCCTTTGGAAAATTTGTTTGAGAAAGATAACGAACCTCTTATACCAGAAGAATGGTTTTATAGTGGAGAGGAGGAAGAGCTACTGAGCTAAGAACAATTAGGATCAGTTGGACCAAGAGAAAAAAATACTGAAGAACCTCGTCGATAAGAGCCAGAAACTTCAAGAACTATGCACATCATTGAAGTAATTACTATTACTCCTCTTGTTGTTTCAGAAGCCTTAAGTAACTAGAGTAACCTAAGTTATCAGAGCACTCAGAGCACCGGTACAAGCGGTTCAGTACACACTCAGTGAGGAAACCTAGGAATATCTATGGCAAACGAGATGAGGTTACCCACCTTTAAAGGAGATGGATCTGAAGATCCTGAGCAACACTAGTTCCTATGTGAAGCTGTATGGAGTATTAAGAATATCACTGACGAAGTTTTTAAACAAGATCAGTTTAGTACTACCCTGAGAGACCGCACACTAAGATGGTACATGAAGTTTTTCCAAGGAGTTGCCCAGCCGAAACTACTGAATCAGATCAAGACTGCACTGATTGCAGAATTCAAAAAATCCAAGTTGGAGTCATAGTGCATTACATAACTGAAGGAAATTAAGTAGAAAGTAGTTGAACCTATTTGGGAGTTTGATCAGAGGTTCAAGACCCTAACAGGCCATTTGATTTTTCAGATCCCAGATGAGAAGAACAAGGAATGGTTCATTGCTGCCCTCCTACCACACATCAAAATTCCTCTGATGAAACCAAATATTTATTCAAAGGATGAGGTGCTGGAGATCACCATGAATTTAGAATCATCCCCTATGGGATAATCCAACTCAGGTATGAGTAAACTCTTGAGTCAGCTAACTAGTTTGTCTTTGCAGGTGGAAGATATGAAGAAAGAAAAGGGAAAAGATAAAAGAGAAGATATTTGGTGTATTAGATGCAAATCAAAAGGCCATGACAAGGAGAACTGTCCCCTATTTCATGAGTATTTGGCATATAGAGCCCCGAGTCATTTAAATCAAGTTACCCTGCCTTGGTACGAGGTATGTAGAAATAGACATCACCGTGGTGAATGTTACTATTTGCATAAATATGTCCAGACACCCACAAATCTGTACTGCACATTCTGTAAGTCATTAGGACATGATGATAGGGATTGTAGGGCATGTGATCTCATGCATAAAATATCAAGAGAAATATACAAGATTTAAGGCAAAGTACAACAAGAAGGAAACACTTTGCAGTATAATTCTCCAGGAAGAGGAAACTTCAATCCTCGTGGTAGATTCAGAGGAAGAGGACGATGAGGAGGTATGGGTCGAGGTCAAGGATAGATCGTCTGTTATAAATGCAAACATCCAGGACAATTGGCAAGGGATTTTCAGAACCCTTATACCACTTGCAGTTACTACAACACGTTTGAACATGTCATAGAATATTGTCCTATGTTGTTAGCCAAGATTCAGGAGAAACGATGAGGAAATTAGAAAATACAAATAATCAAAGAAGAACCTCATGGAGAAGATCCTAGAGTCGTTGTTGTAACTAGAGAATTCGTTGTTATAGGATAATATAGAGTGACCAAGGAAATACTACAGAAGAATCAAGAGTCAGGAAAGCTGCAGAGAAGACACAAGTGTTTGATGCGAAGAAAGAAAAAAAAATATTTGAGGAAGCAAGAAAATAATTCAGAAGAGATCAGACTTATTCATCAAAGGCTTAACCAAAAATAAGAGAATATTCAATTCCCCTGGCCTTTGATCATTCCTCTTCTCCGAGAGAAAGAAAAGAGGTAAGTAAGATCATGGAATTTTTATGCACTTGCATTAATTTGATAAAGGATGAGAGCATTGTACAAGAGATACAAAACTTGATTAGGAAGTACGATATAGGGAAGGTAGACACCTTACTCAGTAGATAACTACACCAAATATCTTAAAAGATAAGGAAAAATAAAGAATTACACCTGAATGCTCAAATTGGAGAGTATGATATAGACTATGTGGTCCTTGACTTAGGGTTAGAGGCCAACGTCATGATGAAGCAGACCTGGGCACTGATGGGAAAACCTAATTTGATATATTCCCCTATCAGGCTTAGGATAGACAATCAACAAGTTGTGAGCCCCTTCAGAATATTGGAACATGTCCATGCAGACATTGATGAGGTCAGAACATTTGCGGACTTCAAAGTCATTGAGATAGTTGATGATAGTTGTCCTTACCCCACGTTGTTAGGAATTGATTGGGATTTCAATAATTCCACCATAGTTGATTTAAATAAAAGAATAATTACATTTTAAGGTGATGGCCTTAGGGTTATCACACCTTTGGATCCTAACGAAGGTCCCAGATACATAGATCCCATTAGAGAAGAAGACCACATATGAGTTAGAAAACATATACAAATTGACAGCCAGACAACAGGATTACATTAATCCTACAACAGATGGAAATTTGAGCTAGCGAAGTGAGAGCGCATGCTCATTGGATTTAGAAGAAGCAATGGAGAACTGGTAGAACAAAATGTATGAAGCATATACTAGGAGGTGTGATCGATTAACCAGATAATTTCATTGGATCGGAATAATAGTAAGTAACTTGCCCACCTTTGATGGTCTAAATCATTTAAAAGCGCTCTTGATAGAATTTGAAGAAATTGTACCAATACAACAAATATTGTTGGCACTGGATGAGGCCTTGAAAGAAACTCCAGTAAGATGGTGGGGGACACACAAACACAACATTACAGATTGGGTACAATGTCGCACTTTGATGAAAATGTTGTTCTTAGAGAAAATAAAAGGCTACGAAGTTAGATACATAGGTCGAAGTTGTCCGAAGGACCATGTACGAAGTTGTGAGGAATCTCAGAGCAACATTCCTCAAGAGAAGTGGGTGCATAAATTCATCAACACAGTGGACACACCCCCTATCAATTGGTTCCTTCAAGAAGAACAGTGCCTCATCACTATTGATTAGGAAGGTATGACTCGGAACTTTGTAACTACCTTTTTATTTTAAAGCCAATATCCTATAGTGGATCAAGTATTATGGATTGTAAGACAAAAAGTGTTTGAGGAAGCACCTAGCATCCCTTTGGAGCAAGAAGAGGATGAATGGACTATGCCTCTTCAGAAACAACAAGGTTGTTACAATATCAATGTTGATGAAGATGATGATCCTAGGAAGGTGAACATCATCGAAATAGAAGGCCAGAGAGACATAGAAGGACTAGGAGTTGACCTAAATTTCATTGGAAAACCAATTAAAATCAAGAAATTCAACATTGGAACAAAACAAACACTGAAGCTTGCTAATGTTGGAGATTATTGGGATGTTGCTACTATCGACAATATCACAGAGTTATTGCATGAATATCAGGACTTGTTTCCAACCAAGTTCACTAATATGAAGGTCATTAAAGGGCCTATGGGAGAGATGAGGATCCCTTTGAATCCATATGCAAGGCCAGTCAAACAGAGACCTTATAGATTGACCCCCAAATATAAATAAAAAGTGAAGATTGAACTAGACATAATGTTGGAAGCAAGAATCATAGAACTTGTTGAAGAGTCGGAATGGATAAGCCCTATGGTGGTGTAGGATAAGAAGAATAGAGAAATCAGATTTGTGTAGATCTCAAGAAGCTGAACAAATCCTGTTTGTATGATCCATTCCCTACACCATTCACTGAAGAAGTGTTAGATAATGTAGGAGGAAAGGAGGTATATTCTTTTACAGATGGATTTTCAGGATACCATCAGATCAAGATTTCCAAGGAGGATCTCCATAAGACCACATTTGCAATAGAATGGGGATATTACCAGTATACAGTGATGTCATTTGGATTGAAGATTGCACTAGCCATGTTTTCTAGGGTGGTGGTCGAAGCATTTAAGGAGTTTTTATATAAATTCTTGGAAGCCTATTTTCATGATTGGGCCGTTTTTAGTTTGCTGCAAAATCATATTGAATGTTTAAGACTAATGTTGGATAAGTGAAGGCAATGTCAGATTTCCTTGAACCTGAAGAAGTGCATCTTATTTTCACCCTTTGGAGTGTTTTTAGGCCATATTCTGTGCAAGCAGGGATTGCTGGTAGATCCATCCAAGATTTCCATTATATTCGATCTACCCTCTCCTACTTCAGTCAAATAGTTGTGCACTGCCCTAGGACATACTAGATACTACATGAAGTTCATTAAAGACTATGCATGGATTATAGCACCCATGGAGAAGGTTTTGAAAACAGAGTGTAAGATTAAATGGATAGAACAATGCCAACAAAAATTCGACACACTGAAACAGAAAATGGTTACTGCGTCTATTCTGGTTTTCCTAGATTGGAGCAAGGAATTTCATGTGCATTTCGATGCATTGTCCATTGCATTAGGAGTTGTGTTAGCAAAGCTAGGAGTAGGAGACATTGATCACTCATTATCCTTTGCTAGCAGGAAGCTATCAAAAACTGAGATTAATTACACCACCACTGAGAGGGAAGGGTTAGCCATGGTGTATGCACTATAGACATTTCATCACTACTTATTGGGAGGACACTTTAAAATGTTTAATGATCACTCTGCACTGAAATACCTAGTCAACAAGCCAGTGTTGGGCGAAATAATATGCATATGGATTTTTCTATTTCAAGAATATGACTTTGAGATCGTGGTAAAACTAGGAAGGATGAACAAAGGACCTGACCACTTTTCGAGGTTGGAACATGGAGAGGAACCTACTATTTTGGAGGATACATTGTCGAATGCACATTTGTTGGCCATTAGGAAGGTTTATGATCACTTCACAGAGATAGTCTAGTTCATGTCAATAGGAATAGCACCTTGTGACTACACAGTCATTTAGAAGAAACAATTGGTAGTGTGCGATATAGATTTTTCACTTATAGCTGGACAACTATACAACATGGGACCTTATGAGATATTGAGGAGGTGTGTTATGGAAGCAAAGATACCATTAATCCTCACAGAAGCACATGAAGGCATATCAAGAGGACAGTACGCAGGGAAAGCAACAACACAAAAGGTTCTTAGAGATAGCCTTTGGTGCTATACCTTACACAAAGATGCTGAGGATTATTATAGATCTTGTGATGTATGCCAAAGAGTTGGGAAACTGTCCAGAAGAGATGAAATTCCATTAGCACCCCAACTAACCTTACAATATTTCAAGAAATGGGCCATTGACTTTGTGGGACCTATAAACCCACCAGGGAAGCATACAGGAGCCAAATACATAATCATTGTGACAGAGTACTTGACCAGGTGGGACGAAACAAGAGAAGTCAAGGATTGTATTGAAACTATATCTACGCACTTCATATTTGATGATATCATAACCATGTTTGGATTCCCAAAGAATCTCATGAGAAATCAAGGTACACATTTTATTAAGAAGACCATTGATGCCTTGACTGAAGAATTTGAAGTTCATCATCAGTAGAGCACACCCTACCACCCACAAGTGAATGGGACAGTTGAAGCATTCAATAATATCTTAGAGATAGCGCTAACAAAGATTTGCAGTGTGAATAGGGATGACTGGGATTTAAGAGTACCAGTAATACTATGGGCCTATAGAACCACTTGCAAGAAGCTCACAATGCAGACCCCCTTTAAGTTGGTTTATGGTATAGAAGCAGTTGTCCCCATGAAATACTTAGTTCCTAGCCTAAGGATCGCAACATTTACGGATATGGATGACACTAGCATTGTTCAAGAGAGGCTTTCATAGTTGGCTAAAATTGAAGAAGACAAATTTATTGCAGGATTCTATCAACAAGTTCAGAAGGAAAGAGAAAAGGCCTACCATGGCAGGCACATCAAGAAGAAATATTTCAAGCAAGAAGATATGGTATTGATCTATGAAAGAAAATTCATTGGATGGGGCCATATAAGGTTTTCTATATTATGGAAGGAGGATCTGCGTAGTTGAAAACTTTGAATGGATAATGGAAGGAAGGTTTGGTGAATGGGAGCTGGTTGAAATTGTATTATGATAACCGGTTGCCTCACAACTCCCAGTAATACCAAAGGAGAAGGTTCCAGGTACCAGGTGTAGTTGAAACTGGGTACCAGACACTGAAAATATAGTCTGCACACATAAGGGAGGGACACAGTTGAAAGCACAGGCTGCCCTGTGTAGTCTGAAGTCAAAGTAAAACATGAAGTTCAGATCTGAAGTGCCTTGGGACAAGTCATAGGTGAGTGTTGGGGGCCTGTTGGCCCTAGGGTATGGAAGTAAGTGAAGATTAAGGCAGAAAAGGTGAAATGAAAATTGCGCGGAAGACACAATGACTGAGACTAGTTCGAAGTGAGAAAAATAGTAGAAAAGATGAAGCCAAGTCCGAGAGAACAAGTCATTGGATGAGTAGATCAAGGATGACACATGAGAAAGGAAGACATATCATGGAAAACACAGCAAGCAGAAAAATACATCGTTGGATGCTTTGGAGCACCGCATGAGAAGGAAGGAAAGACAGGCTAGTGAAGCCTTGAAAACGTGGGTCAAGTTGACCCAAGGTTTTAGACACCTAGGGTTTTTGTATCTAGGGTTTTGGCACTTATGTATTGGCCTAAGGTTGTCGATGAGCTATTGTAATGTATAAATAAAGGTCAAGAGGACATGGGATGGGTTAGATGAGATTATGTTATGAGAAGGGATTGCTATTGAGAGAGAAGTATTGTATTGTGAAATCAGTCTGTATTGTAAGATCTTCAGCTGGTTGTGAAGATCAACCCTATAGCTAGGTGCATAGGGACGAGAGAAAGAGAGAAAGAGAGAGAAGAAGAGAATATATGCTAGCTAAGAGTGCAAATAGAACTATATGCTTTCATCTAATATATTATAAAGCACAGTTATGTGGGCGTAGCCCTAGGGAGAGGGTGAACCATGTATATCTTGTGTTATGTGTGATTGATGTTGTGTTCTCTTTCATTTGATATGCTTCTATAGTGGTATTGTGTTAGATCTGAAATATAAATTGAGAAGTAGGTTTAAGGAAGATAAAGAATACTAGGTTTCCGTGTGTTCTTGCTTTGAATCCACTTTGCATTCCTTCTAGTTGTAGACACCTGTGTCCCGTAACCCCTTATAGATACTTTGGGTTAGACTACATCTGCCTTGCAGGTGTTTCCTAAAGGGCCAGTAGTAAGGGCTTGGTGGTACGCACTTGAGCACTGAACCCTGGGTTTTCCCCTGTGCCAATAGAGGGTCCATTGGATATTCAAGTAGAAGAACAAGTTCAACTAGTAGTAGTCATTTATAAACACCATGGGGAGGTGGTAGTACAACAAAATTTACAATGACAGGAGTAGATCCAACTATTCGGTTACCAAAATTATGTGGTGAAGGGTCAGAGGACCTAGAGAAGAATTTATTTATTTGTGAGAATATTTGGGAATAAAATCATATTACAGATGAAGATACAAAAGTGGCATAGATGGAAATTACATTCAAATACTATGCACTAGACTGGTATATGGGCCTCACAATAAACATTCCACAAGAAGTGCCTATAATTGTGGCAGATGTGAAGAAGGAATTAGTCAATGAATTTCAGAGACCAAGTTTAGAGGATCATATTATGAATGAGATGATAGAGATCAAATAGAAGCCAAAAGAGTCAGTTTGGGAAGTTGATCATAAGTTTAAGAGATTGAAAGGTAAGTTGAAGTACCCTATCACAAATATGCAACATATACACTTATTGTTTAATTCATTATTTCCACATTTGAGGTACCCATTGAGGGAACAAAAGTTCCAAACTCAGGCTAAGGATTTGCAAGCATCCTTGAAATTAGAGGAAAATCAGTATAAACATACTGATCTAGCTATAGAAGAGATGAGAGAAGGTCTGAAGAACCTAAAATTTCAGTTGAATCATAACAAGGATAAGGAGATGAGGGAATTTGTATGGTGCACATTATGCAGAACATAAGGTCACCATAAGAATGAGTTTCCAACATTTTCACAGTATTTGGGAGCAGGAATGAAAAATAATTTAACTACAGGAGGACCATGGTGTGAGATATGTAGAACACATGGACATGATCCCTATCATTCAATGACATTGTCCAATGATGCAAAAGTATCAAATAGTTACAAAGAATACATTTTGTAATTTATGCAAGTCTGTAGGATATGAGGATAAGGACTGTCGCACTTTGGAAATAATGAAGGAGAGGAAATCAGATGCTTATAGGGTGTAGGATGAACTAATGACAGGAAAAATGACACAATATTTTACAGTGCAACCGCAGTATAATAACATGCAACCACAATAAAATAATGTACAACAATTTGTAGTGCCACCACAATATAATAATGCACGACCACAATATAATTAGACACCACATTATAATACACTACACAAAGACAATCAAGGAAATAAATGAGGCTTCATAGGATGCGGTCGTGGAGGAAGAGGATTTGGAGGAGGTAGAGGACTAGTTGTTATCACCATTAAAATGTTTGTGTGAAATCAAGATTTCTGGACTTAGAGAGATCCTAGGTTGAATTGGAGGCTTGAAAAATTAAAGGGGATACATATGGAAGGAAAAGGATATACTGGAAGGGGTTCTAAGTGGATGGAATCTGATACGTTGCAGATTGTGAGCTCTCTAGATCGACGGTCGAGGATCATTTCAGAGGGAGAAGTTGCGCAGAGGATAATTTCAGAAAGCATGTCGAAATCTAAACCACGGTTTTCGGTCGGGGATACATGGCAGCACCAAATGCATTTCTGGGTGAAAAAAAGGTTGCACAAAACCACTTCCTCATGCCCCTGAAATTTAGAAATGGTATAAAAGGGATTTTTTTATGTATTTTATTATTAATTCGAAAGACTGGACCATTTGAAACTTGGCGTGGCCACCCTCCTTCTACTGCAACTCAACAGTATGCCATTTCACACCATTTCCGCTCATTTCCAGGTAATTTTCATCACTGCCATGGACCCTATAATAACTTCAGTAACAGAGCAAGACCTAGTGTCGAATGAAGAATCCCTAATTGACCGATATTTAGACATTTTCGACACCAAAATCCCCATTTCGCCCATCTCTATATCCAGAAGAAATCTTCACGATAATGTAGGAAGGTGTATACCATTCCTTGAAGCAGTCCAAGCTACCATAGTCCCTTATGTTGTCAAAGTCACTTTCCCTTTTCCTGAATTCATAGGCTGGTGCGTAGAGAAATATTCACATGAAGAAAAAGTCGTCGTAAATAAATAGGGGTCTGAGGTCATGTGTAGGGTAGAGAATCTATCAATTTGATATGCCCTCGGTATACCAGAGTATTTCTCCATAGTGTCTGAACCTTTCAATGAAGAAAAGATAATTAGGGTATACAAAGAGTGTCCATCAGAAGTCACAGATCTGTTTTTACAGATAATTATCAAACCGTAATTTTTTTTAGAGAGTTTGTCTTTGCCAATGAATGTGAGTATAATGGTTATTGAAGTCCAATGGGTTTGTTCCATTTTGAGTCATGTCTTAGGTCTACATAATGAAAAACATGTGGTCGAAGTCATGCTCAGTTTCCTATTGGTCTCTTTCAAGTCAGAGTCTGCTCTATCAGTCCGCATCGATTTTGATCAATTCATAGCTGATAATATCCATAAACAACTAGTGAATGTTTGCTCTCTAAGGAATTTCAGATATTACACCTACTTACTGAAGATTTTCCTGGAAACCAATAAGAGAGAATTTCTTGAAGAATCATTCATATCAACTGAATGTAAGAGGATTTCATTTCTCATTTTCATCAACAAAGTTATGTCCAGGGTTTACAGTTTGATTTTCAACACCAGCCTACCTAGAGTTTTGGATGACATGAGAAGTTATCTGCAGCCAAATCCAGAAAATAGAGTGGGGTACTAGGTATTGTTCATTCATTCAACAATAATCTGGGTTTATGGTTGTCCTAAATCCCCCTATATATTGCCTATTTTTTTAACCCCCATAGTCTTTTCCCTTTAATTCATCAGAAAAATAATCATATCTGAGACAAATAATTTACTAAAGTTGCACAAAGCCTCCAACCTCAAGTTCCCTTTTATCATTGGCTCTTTCATTTTCAAAGTCAGATCTTGTTTGTCTCAAATTCAAGAAAATCTCAAAGAGTTTGGTTTTGTACAACTACAGGGAAGGAGATATGATCCACACCAAATCATATCCAAGAGAAGATTGATGAACAAACATGCCCTTTATGAGAATGAACATGTTGAGGGTTTTGATAAACTGCAAAACCTAGAAGTTTGTGTTGATATGGAAGAAATATTGCAAACAAATAAAACACAACAAGTGGAGGCAACCCTGCAACAAAGTCAGACACAACGTGGAGGTAACCTTGCAAAGAAGTCAAACACAACAAGATCCTTAGAAATTGATATTCAAAGTTCCTAAGATGAGTGTTTACAACAAGAGAAGTAGTTCAGATGCCATGGGAACTAGTGATCAATAGACTGCTCCTAAGAAGATGAAGATTACATAGTCTCCATAGATAGTGTATTTAGAGAAGGAAGAGCCTAAAGAACAAGTAAATATGGATATGGTGGAGAGTGGTACTAGCACTATAGAGGTTGAAAAGGGAAGAAAACACCAAAGTGAAGGAAACTCAAGAACCTTTAGCAGAAAAAAACACATCTTTGATAAAACATCTAGGGAAACTTATCATTCTAAAGAAGATTTGGAAAAACAATATGCTGAGAAAGGAAACATGGCTTTGGGTGAGATGAGAGAATTAAACCCTGAATTGGAAAAGATTTCTCAACACAAATATTCTTTGTTCACAGTAAGCGATATTGAGAAGAGGAACTTTAACATTGCAATGGCAGATGAAGATAAAGTATCTGAGATAAATATAAGGTACGACAACATCAACACTCCAGATAAAGAAAAATTCCATAGGAACACCAATGATATGTTCTATTCTGACTACCTGAGTTTAATCTTGAAGAATTCAAAGTTGTCATCTTATGCAATGAAATTGGAAGGGCAGTTGAGGAAAGAAAAAACATCTAGCAGAGCTTTCCAGACTTTGGTCAAGAGGATGGAATCTAAAGACCCTCAAGGGGTGAACTCCTCATTGTATGGGAAGGAAAAATTGATTCAAATATTGAAGAACAAATTGAAAATGTCTGCCATAGAGCATCCACAAACAACATAATTGGTTTCTCTAGAATAGGAAAATGAGACACTTCGTCAAGAGGCATTGGACTACAAGGCTAAGGCATTGCAGCTAGAAAAAGAGAAGGTGAATTGGTCACAAGGACAAAGATAATTTTTGAACAAGGATGTAGTTGTACCTCCTTATACAGAATTTGGGACAAGAATTGAAGGAATGGTCTAGGCCATGTCACAAGTCATCCTGAAAGAAGGAGAAATCAAAGGGATAAAAGGGAAAATAGAGAAATTAAAGAAAGAGATGCAAGCAAAGAATGAAAAAATGACTCAATTTCGAAAGGAGAATGGAGCCTTGCAGGAAAGGATAGATAATTTGAAGATGATATTGAGAGGCAAAATCCTGTTGCGGGGATCCAAGCACATCATATGGGACTCTATAGCTGTTGAATCTGCCAAGTTTAGAGTGTGTTTGAATTTCATCAATGATAAAGACAACATGGCCATCACAACCAGAAGCAGGTGCACTGTTGTGAATGAGATTGTTATCACTGAAATGTTGTCTGCAACATTGTATGAAAATGGTTACAGGAATACAACATCTCCAAACACCTATTAGTTCACCTACAACACCATAAATACATTTCCAAGGGGAAAAAAATATACAACTCGTAAAATTTTTGACATGCGCTGAAACACTAAAGGAAGCGTGCGCACAATGCATGGGCCAAAAAGTCCTTAGAGCGCATAATACGCCATATGAGTGGTTGTGTACGAGAAAATCTGTGCACTCCTGTGAACAACACATTTGTGGTTTGTTAAGAACCAAACATCAATATAGCATAGAAAAACCTCAGGAAAAGTACTCAACGCCTTGAAAAAAAGATAATTTCATATAATAAGCCTCTTCGAGGGGGAAACCTCCTTTTACCCCACTTAAATGTTCAAGTACAATATGATTCAAAATGAAAATGTCTCCTTGGTATATATAGGAGACTAGGAGGTATAATTACAACTAATGGCCTA
>SNQJ01S0033102.1:262004-272032 GCA_010110895.2 Picea sitchensis | reverse complement strand
TTCTTTACTACAACACTAAGTGCTTTTGGAATTGAGCATATATAGTGCGCAGCTATCTTTGAAACAAAAGACTTCCCTGGGTTGATAATTTATGTTTCACTTGGTTGCTTGAAATTAATTAAGCAATTATAGTGACCAACAGGGATAAGGTATCAATTTCCTCTCTATTTGGGCTTTTAAAACACTTCTTTTTTATGCATTTTCCTTGTAGGGATCATAACCATCCTAGCCTTACCTGTCAATAGCTAAGTTTGGAGCTGGAGGAGGGGAATTCCACTTAACATTTCCCCCCTTGACGTGTATCAGAATGTGCGTGGATGTTCCAGCCCATAGACACGTACTCCGAGCATTGTGCTCCAACAACACTTTGTTTCTCTGTGCACTGTGCGCAAAAAGGTCCCTGGTTCTCTATGCATTGTGTGCATTGTGCACTCACTGCACCTCTATATGCACTGTAACCCATGCATGTATCCAAAATTCCAAAATTATAAGAGTTTTTGTGATTTTTTGAAGGCCCCTAGCCTTCAAAATCTTGTTTTTTTGCAAATTGTAAATGCACTACACTTAGATTCCTTTCCCACATGAAAGGTTATTCAAAACATAGGCACTTAGGGGTTTTAAAGGAACCACATTTATACTCTTTTACTATGGTTTCCACGTGGATGTCTTGTTTTGATTGTAAAAATTAAGTTGAGATTCTTTGCTATCACATATAAAAACACTTGCATTGGGACCATAAATCAAACTTTAAATCATTGAGTATGCTCTTCTCTCGCACCATAGAGCGATCTTGATAATCAGAAAGGTGATTAAGGGGACATTTCATCTTCCTTAAAAAAATATTTAGGAGAGTGTTACACATTATTTTTCTCATCCATATGACCGTTAATGATGTAAACCTATTTGTTGTCTTCAGAGGGATCAGTGGTCCAAATTCCTGAAGAAAGAAGGGAGAATAACTTTTCCTGAGAGAAGAAGTTGTATTTTCCTTTGTAAAAACCCTATTAAGGAATGTCCTTGCAGGATGCAATATACACAGGGTGCGACAATGCATAATCACCACCCTCTACCCTGAAACGGGTTTGCAACATCTTTGCAAGCTTCCCTATGGCTAGGGTGCGACAATTTTTGTACGTGGGAAAAACAAGCATCTTCTTGATGCTTCTATAAGGAGAATCTTCTATGGTGAGGTTGCCTCTGAATGGTTTGGATCTTACTTTATTTCATGATTTAGTGGGATCATCCTAACATCCTCAACTTATCCTCTTCAACTTATAAAGAGAGGAGCTCTCATGGATAAAGTTAGCTTGATGAGGGTTTGAGTTGTCTTGTAGCTTGGAGATTTTGGAGCTTGTATGGTGGCTTTGAGTTTTTCTTTGTCAATATAGATTGTGAGTGAATTTTAGATCTATGATCTCAAAATCCACAGAGTAGAAGTGTGTGGGAAGCAAGGAACTATTGTAAGGAACCTGACAACATCAAGGCATCTGGTTGTATATTTCTTCCACATTCTTTAATACATATATACTTTTCTTTCCTATATGAATGTTATTTGTTCATATTGTATGATTCCTTGATCACGTACATAGTTTCATATCAAATAGACTATGTTATTCTTGTATTCGTTGGCTTGTATTCCTTTGCAGATATTTCTCCATAAGCCTCACAATGGAGCTGGGATCACATTGGCAAGGTTAGGTCTACAACATTTAAAAGGCATGTTTTGGATCCACTTCCTATTTGATAACTGAATTCTAAGGAAAGAGTAGTATACTGTTCCATTTTGTTCTAGTTTTGTGGTGAATCTAGGGGGATTGATTTGTGTTTGCACTTAATAATTAGCCCGATAACAGAGAGGACAAAGCCCCCCTAGGGCTCCTCTTAGTTTCTTTTTCAAAAACATTTTAAATTTGTAAAGGCCCATACATGCCCACATGTTGCAAAATAAAGATAGTTTTTGAAATTACTTTCTTAGTTTGCATCACTAGGAGAGTTTAAAGATTAAAGTAACGGGCCCATACATGCCCACATGCTTGCAATCTAGGATAGTTTTTCAAAGATTTCTTAGAATAAATCACATTAGGGATTTAAAGGATTGGTAAGGACCCATATGTCCACATGTTAGTTCTTTAGGGATTTTAAAATTCTGCAAGGTTGTACTAATGACATCTAGCAAGATAGGTAATCAAGATTTGTATGGACCACAGGAAGTCCACATGTTGCAAATTGACACCTAACTTATTAAAATTTGGCACATTTGTCCACTTTATCACACACAAAGTCACTCCTCACTCACATAATTTCATCTTGAATTGTGGAGGTTGAAGTAGGTTTCCTCCAAAGGGATTCTGAAATGTCCCACCACTTGAATAAATTATCCACACCCACTTTATTCAAATGAGATTGGTTCACACCCCCAATATCTCAACCAACCATATATAATTGTGTTCTAAAAAATCACCATTTTTTCCTCCACGGGAGGTTCCAACAGAAATTTTTTAGTCTAGGTAGGATCTCGGGGGTAGGAATCCAAATAAACCCCCATTATCTAGTTCTCACATATTCAAACATTAGAAGTTGACAAATAGGGAACTTTAAAATCCTCCATGTCAAGTGTTCCTAACACCATAAGGCAGGGAGATACCCATGAAGGGTCGAAGGCCAAGGTCCAGTTTTTTTATGCGCCCCCCCTTGATTCACCCAAATCTTGGAAGGGATCCAGCCCATGACCCATTTCTGAGGCCAAAAATATAAATGTCGCACTTTGACCGAGGTACCTAGTGGTCAAATTTTAGAACATATACCCAGGTGGCAATTGTGGGCTGCAACTACACCTTGATCAGATTTTGTGTGGCTATTGGGAAATATCACTAGCTCTTTCAGGATATGCACCCTCTACCCCTCATTATAACTGATTATTTCATCCTTCACTAGTTCCTCTTCTAGTCTCATCAGACCACACTGTTGAGTGCTCTTGGAAGGTCCAGTTCTATTTTTAGAGGAAGAACATATTTTTAGGATGCAGGCATTTATTTTCTTTGTTCTCTCACGTAGAAAAAATCCACCTACCCACATGTATGCTTCTCTTCAATTGATTTATGTATGATTATCATATAATTACATGAGATTGTGAGATATATTGTGAAGGTCCAAATTATACAAGTCTTTTGTTCATTTATTTCTCTCATCACCATTTTCACACATTCACATTTCTAGTCGGACATCATAGGGGACCCATAGAATCTGCGTCATTCCAGACGTCTCACACCCCTATGAGTGCCACTATTATGGGCCCATCTTTGCTTGGTTCCACCTTAATTGGGTCCACTTACCAAGGCCATCCATCCACTATATCTCCTTCACAAGGAGGTAGAGGGAAAAATTCTTCTCAAGGGAGAAGTACAACCCCACAAAACCCCCCTCAAGGGTTAGGTCCACTACCTACTCACACCATGGCTGGAGCTGATCCTTCACCACCACCCCCCATGCCATATTTGGCATCCCTCAATATTTCAAATTTGAATAAACTCATGAATGACCCTATATTGCATGACCCCACATGGCCCAATATGCTTACCAAACTACCTTTAGACATTCCCAAGTTTGAAGGAAAATCGAGGGAAGATCCCACCAACCATGTCATGATATTCCACTTATGGTTCTCTTCAAACAACATCATGGATGACTCCATCTGTGTAAGGTTATTTCAGCGCATACTCACTGGTCCATTAGCCAAATGGTATGTGGACAAACAATTAGGGTCTCATGTGACTTTTGAATCCTTGGCCAAAGAATTTTTGGCCTTCGTTCAACTACCAATTATTCATGAAACTAGTCTAGAACTTCTCTCTGAGTGAAAACAAACCTCATCTATGCATATTTCCAACCCCATTCACGAATTGCGTCGGTGACGTAGTTTATGCAAAACAGAAACTACCAAATAATAACGTCTCGATTGGTTTTTCAAATCACTTGTCTCTATCCTTTCCAAAGATGTGGCATCCACCTTCTCCCAATATGAAGAGGAAGACAACAACAAGTCTCAACAGTGCAACCTCATTTATGCTCATTCAAGTTACTTATACATAGTAATACCTTATGCACCGAAACCTGTACCATTTGGCCAGTACAAAAATGGGATGTCCCATGCAATAGATGGGTTAATTGGTACCACAAAACACCATAATTCATACATCCAACCTCCACCCATGTATGGTACACCCCAATATCTGTCAATATATGGAGGACCACCTTATTACCCTCCTCCCCCTTATCAACAACCATACCTTGTTTCCCTTCCTCCACCCATCAGTGGACCCTTTCCTACACCCATGATGTGCCCCGCTTCTCAAAAAAGTTTAGGTACCCCATTTACCTCAACTTATAACCTGGGCACTAGTGAAAGCGCTATGCCTTCCTATGCACCCTACAAAGTTTTACCACAAAAAAATCTGTATTTTTCATTTCCTGGTCCTCCCCATTTGATTGATCCTCCACAAGGACAACCACATGCCAATGTTAACTTTTTTCAGCCCTCTCCCATTCAAAAATTGCAAACATTTGAATATTTGAATATGGAAAATATGTCCCATCAGTCGAATAATGCCAAAAAGAAAGGAAAAAACTGAAACAATAATAAACCAAGACCAGGGAAAATAACCCCCAACAAAGCCAACCTACTGGGGGAAACCAAAATCAGGGTAACCAGAACTCCCAAGGGGATAATAACCACAAACTTCAAGGGAGGAACACCAAATAAAACCTCTAGACAAACTTCCCTTGCGCTCTTTGCGGTGAGCATGGTAATTATACTCACCATTGCACCCAAATTTCCAACTTCAAATGGATGAAAGACTCCATTCTTACACATTATTTTGGTCACCCTGATGATGATTGTACAAGCATGTGTTCAGGCTCTCAAAAAAAACTCTTACATGAGGAAAATGATTGAGTTCTTCCCCTACAAGGCATATTTTTAGAATAACGCTACAGGCTGATAGTGGTACACAGTGAGAAAATCCTTGATTTCTGCAGGCTACTCTATGCCTGGCTCATAGGGTTTCCTCAAGCTGCTATATAGTTAGGGTGCGATAGCATTTGAAGATAAGAAAAGGAAGAAGTTCATGAAGTTTCTAGAAGGATAATCTTCTAGAACGTAAGGTGGCATCTGTATGGTTGTGATCCTACTGACTTCTCTGATTTGGTGGGATCATCCTCATCCTTTCAACCTCTTCACCTTCTCCTATATAATGATGGGTTTCTCATGGAAAAGGTTAATCAATATTGAGCAAAGACTTGCTGAAAGAATAGGCTGAAAATTGTGTGAAGGATCCTGTTACAACTGATGCTTGAGGCCTCCATTTGTACATCAATATTTTTTTGACCATCTTCATACAAATTCAGAGCAAGTGTATGTGTGTGTTGGAATAAAGGACCACTGAAAGGGAACTTCCAACATCAAGGCATTTTGGTTGTATCTTCCACTTTTACTTAATATGATACAGTGACATATTTCTTTCCGATAAAATCATTAGCATTTTATTACATGACTCCTTGATCACATTTTTAGGTTTCCATTGAATCTACAATTGTTTCTTTCACTTTGGTTGGTTTGTGTCATTGCATATGTGATCTCATAAGAGAAACAGAGTGAAGCAGGGACAACTGGGATATAAGGAAGTGATATCTAAAGGTATGTCATCCATTCCTTCTGTGGTAGTAAACTAAATGGTAGAAAATTAGGGAAAGCATCATGTCCTGTATTTTTTTGTTATAGATCCAGATGGATCTAGGGAGATTATTTTATTTATGTATTCACCAATTTATCCAATAACATCCATGAATGTGCCCCATCCTCTAGTGTCGCCTGTCCCTCAGCAGGCCCTACAACAATATTTGCAACAACCACCCCTGACCGTATTTCAAAACCCTATTCCACACCAAGGTGTGATGAATACCCAATAGGAGATACATCCTACCCCACCAAAAATGGGACAATACCAAAACCCTGGAAACCCGATAGATTGCAATATCCTCCTCACTAAAGAAGAATAAATTCTTCTGCAAACACTGTGTTAGCACATAATCATGCAGGGGGTGCTCTCCTAAAAGAAGTGTCTCCTTGGGCAAATAAAGAGATTCATACAACCCATTTTTCCAAAGTTTAGAGGGTGGGCGCGTCATTTTAATGAGCAGGTAGTTTCGGACGACCGCGATCTGCCTGCCTAGATCTGCAGTTGAGGTTTCATTTCGGAGCCCCCTCACCATTCTATATTTAAAAGGGGGGGTCTGGAATTGGCCATGCATCTTTCGAATGATCGAGATTAAGGTGCCTATATCGACGACGCTCAAGCGATTCCGGACCCCCTCTACCATTCTGCCTTTAATACGGTGCAAGTTCTGAACCCCCCATGCCATTCTGCCTTTACTTGGACCGGGGGGGGGGGGGGGGTCTGGAATGGTGTGTTATTGACATGGGGCCCCTTCCTGTCGTGTCGCCTTCTTTGTCATTTTCCTTCCACCATATTTTCTTCACTTGTCCACGTAACGGGGCCCATTCCCTTTGGCCCCTCCTTGTCCTCCGACATCTGTCTCGTTCCCTTCCACGTCAACCTCCAATAAATAATGTGTCTCCCATTACCATTTTATCTCGTAACCTTCGCCTTTCCTCTTTCCATGTGTCTCACCCCTATTGTTTCCTTGATCACTCCCTTCCTCCCTTCCACGCCAGACATGCTAGATCCTCCACGCCCTATCCATTAGACCTTTCAGCTGATCCAGGTGGCACCATAAGAAGACCTCCACGTCCCAGAGGGTAGAGTTGACCCGAATTGTTCCTAATCCCAAGAAAGCAATTATTGAAGTTGTTGGAGGTGGTTAGACATCGTCTCCACCATAAGTGGAAAGACGGGCAAAGGATTAAAAGCATGTGGATTCATCTGCAGGATAGTCAGGAGTCTAATTGTGTTTGTCATAAGTGCACGATCATCCAGAGTCTGCATGCGCAGACTGCCAGAAGACATGCAGACGCAATTTTTTTAATGCAGCGTCTCGTTTTCACTGTTGTTGTTTTGTTTTGAGTATATGTAGGCATTTTTTCCATTTGGTAATTTATCGATGGTTGAGCTAGGCTCCGGATTGTAAATGTTTAATGAAGTACTGGTTGCTCTGGTTATGTATTGGCATGTGAGACTTCTTTCCTTATGAATGTCATCTTATTTCCATCTCTTTTTTTACACTGTGTTAGAACAGCTCGGAATTGGAGGGTCCAATCGAGTTGTGTTGTTATAGGATGATGTAGGTTGGATCACTGTAATAGTTGCATTGTCTCTAATCAGTTCTTGTATTTTCTCAACGCTGAATGATTTGGAATTGGATGATCCAATCAAGTCACCCTTCAGTTCCCCGAAACTCAGAACCAAGAGGATCTTGTATTCTGATATTTTCTTCCTCAAGTTGTTGAAAGGCCTGATGCCCGAGGCAGTCTTGCTCACTCATTTCACCAAGTCTTCACCCTGCTCATTTTACAATCAACTCACTGACGGAAGTTAGATCAAGACCTCCTTTGTTTTTTACATAACAGGCTTGGTCCCTAAGTTAGAAGTGATACCTTCCTGGGTATCTACCCATTCGATCACCCATTAAATTTATTCGTGACATAAACTGATGGGCATTGGGCTCTGATCCTCTCGCAATCCAGGAGTGACTTCTAACGCTAACATTTTTGGCGCCACTGTCGAGGACGAAGTTGAATATCTTCCTTGGGATTGAACGACAATGATTAACTGATTATGAAGGTGCATCAGATATCAGAACTATCAATATTGCTACTATGCACCTGCAAACTCCACTGACGTGACTTCGTTGGGCGACCCCACTGGTTCTAACCCATAGGCATCTCCATTGTTTCAGCCATGGCTTCTAGAGGCAGACACACAAGTTCTACTCCTTAGCTGTCGTTAGCGCCACCTGAAGTTGACCCAGAGAAGATTATCAGAAAGGGAAAGTCCTCTGAAGGCGGTACTTCTACTGCTAAAACAAGTATTTTTGGAGATTTTCAAGATTTTGTAGAAACTCCAACCCCTTCATTTTGTATTGTTTTATTACCTTCTGTCGGAGTTTATCGTAGTCTAAATTTTGGGAGTGTTCCTGCTAGATTTTATCCTCCTGGTCTCGAATTACTAGGAGAAACTCTTGTCACTCCCCTCTCCCCTGAGGTGGTACCTTGATTTAGACCCAGCACCTATGAACATTCTCCTACCTCGGGTTTTACTACCCCTCCTCTTGTTATTACTGTTGTTGAGGGAAGGGAAATTTTTTTGCCTTTAAGCCCGCAAGCCTGTTCTCCAGATTTGCTGCAGTTCCCCTCCCATACTTTAAGCTCAACTCCTGTCTCTCCGCTTCAAACCTCATCTCCTCCTGGTTCCCCCACACCTGTTGTTCCCATGGCTGGTTCTAATCCCCCTCTAAATAGAATGGACGCCATATTAGTTGCTATATATTCTCCCTTAATCCTACCCCAACCTGTTAATCCTCTCCTTACTAGAGATTACTTGAAATATATGCCCAAGTTCACTGGGGAAGAGGACATAACTGCGGAAGAGTACCTGGATGCTTTCTACAGTTATGCAGACAACCAAAACATTGAAAATGAAGATGTCTGGATGAGAATATTCATCCAGATCCTGGACGACGAGGTGAGGAAGTGGTTTAGGAGATTGGCCCCCAGATCTATTGCTAGGATTGAATATCTAGATAGTGCTTTCCTAAGGTAGTGGGGAGATAAGAAAGATTTCATGTATTACATGACAGAGTTAGGGTATTTGAAGAAAATGGAAGGAGATTCTGTCTCAGACTTCTCCAAAAGATTCAATAAGATGTATAATAATATCCCTGCTAAGATAAATCCCACAGAGGCCTCTACAAAAATTTCTTATGCTAGTGCATTCGACCCTGACTTTTGTCTTCTATTGAGAGAAAGAAGAGCTACCTCCCTAGCTCAAATGCAAGATGTGGCCACAGAGGTGGAATATAATGTATTGGAAATTGGCAGACTAAGGAATAAGACTGATGCAAACAGGAGAAAGGGAAGATCTGAAGCCTCAACTTTTGGCACCTATGTGCCTCACCCTCAAGTGGATGAACTGACCAAGATAGTGAAGTCTCTGTCTGCAGAGATGGAGAAAATGAAGGTGGAAGGGAAGAAAGAATACAAAAATCCTCAAAATGTCGAAAACAAAGGAAGCTTCAGGAGGCCAAACAATATTTCTCCCTTGACTATGCAGAGAGACCAGAGAGGAAGAGATAGAGAAGAGCAGAAAATTCAGGCCCCTCTTCAAAATAATTTTGTGGATGATGAGGAAGAAGGGGAAACAAATGGGCTTGATCGCGAAATCCACTACTTCGTAGAAATTCCTCCTTTTCCTCATCTCACTCGATCAACATATGAGGAATCTCTCATTGTTATAACCCTAAAATGCACCATACAGGTTTACCTGGCATCAGGCCAACTCATGCCTCTTCCTAGCCAAAGCCATGCTGAGTATTTCCTAAAAAAACCACTTAAAACAAACAACCCGCGCCCTAACTTCGCACTGGGCGCGGGCAACCGCTTTCTGTCCTCTTACTGCACGCAGGTATCCGCGGGCTAGCCCGACACAGCCCGCGAGTACCTAACAATGCAAAAAATCAGGGAAGTTTCCGCCGAGACACGAGGCTTTTTGTCAGTTAACTGAAACTCTCCGCCATGCATGGCCGAGAGTTCGACTAAAACCCTAGCTCTTCCTAGCCTATAAAAGGAGGGGTAGGGGTACTAATCAAAGGAGGAAAATCATAGTAAAGGAACTCTGCCAAATTGCCAAGCCAGTTTTGTCCCAACCCTTTAGTTTTGCCTCAAGCTTTAGGAGAAACTCAAGAAGCAGCAGTTGGAGGACAAAAAAGAAGAGGAAGAGCCCAGGATCAGGATCGTGGAACGGTGACCAGCCTCAGAAATCATTGTAAGTTGGTTTATATTGAAGTTAATGAAAAAG